>JARYGA010008349.1:1800000-2027418 GCA_030545235.1 Helianthus tuberosus | reverse complement strand
CTTTCATAAAAAATATTTTTTGAAATATGAAAAGCTAATTGTAGTTTGAATAAAACTTTAAACAATAATTTTTGAACTAATAAATGATTCCCTGACTTTCAAAAATAAATAAACGATTCCTAGCTTTATTTAATGTAACTTAGACAAAATTTTACCAATTAATGTCATTTGTATTTAATAAATATGTAAGTAAAAAAAAACTGAAGACATTCAAACGTGAGTTTTCTTAAAGTTAAAGAGAAATGCAAACCCCAAACTCTAAACATATATTGAACGGAAAAAGTGAAATTTTATATATCAAACATATGCTAGCAAGTTACTAGAACATGGACACCCAATGTTTTTACATACAAACATCAAACTGAGGAGATTAAACCAAACCCATTCATGTGGCTAAAAGTAGAACATGGACACCTTATATATATCAAACACTAGTATGTAAAAAACATTGGGTGTCCATGTTTTTAGTGACGGACCCAAGATTTTTTTTATTGGGGTCCATTTTATTGTGTAAGGATTTTTGACAACCAAACAATAAAATTTCCGGGTCGGTCATCGTAGTCGGGTCGGGGCTAGGATTTCACAACCTAACATTAAAATTTTCGGGTCAGTCATCGTAGTCGGGTCAGGGTTAGGAAATAATGTAGAAGCATTTTAATTTTGATGGGAAAAAAATTAAACACCAGTTTAATTTTGATGGGAAAAAATAAACTAAAAAAAAGGACATGTAAGACTTGAACTTGAGATCTATTTGATGGAACCCAATGAGATTTACCACCACACCATCTTTGCTTTTGATACTATGCGGTCCAATTAAGTTATTTTATAGGTTCCTTGAAAAATTTAACATACCGGTTCTACTATTTTCTAAAAAAAGATTTGGGTCCGTGGACCCCGACCCGGACCATGTGGGTCCGCCCCTGACGATCTAGTAACTTGCTAGCTAGCATGGTTTGATATATAAAGTTTCACTTTTGCCGTTCAATATATGTTTAGAGTTTGGGGTTTAGTTTAAACAAGTCAATCGCACGGGCCAAGAGCCGAGCCAACTGTCCCAAGCTCGGCTTTACTCGTTTACAAACAAGCTTTTATTCATGCTGAGCTATTTTTGAGCGAATCAGGAGCCGCAAAATTTTTTTAGGGCGTGTCCATAGGCCTGGTTCATCTTGCTACAAGGGCTACAAGCCTGCAAGGTCAACTTTCGGTGTTGACAATCGATTCTACAAAGTACAATGGTCCTCTAACTTTATCATCACCCCTTTTAGTCCTAATTTGTTCAAGTATGCCCTCAATTTGTACCTAATTAAAGTAGCAGATTATAATTTATAAGATCATGTTGCCTTACTAGAGTAAGAGTAGGGCTGTCCAAACTGCTCGACAATCGATGATCGCTCGAAAAATGCTCGAAAAATGCTCGTTCAATTCCCGCTCAGTTTGTAAATGAGCCGCTCGGATCGGTTCGATTCAAATTCTGAAATTCAATCCAAGCATGAGCAAAGGTCCGCTCGCTCGTCAATCGGTCGGTTTCGCTCGAATTATTTTTATTAATAATTAATATATATATATATATATATATATATATAGGGTGAGGTTCCTCTACAAAGTGTGTTTTTTCTTACAAAGTGTAGGAAGTGTTTTAGACCATTGGATGAGTGTTTTTAATGGTAGAGATCATCTTGATGGCATTTTAGTAATATTTATGTTTTAAATAAGGATTGGTTTAATTGATGGAGGACAAAAAAGTCATTTGGTAGGATTTAAAAATAGCAAGTAACTATCATTCAATAAAATCACTCCTTAAGTTTTGGAAACTTCTCCCTCTTTCTCTCTCAATTTCTCTCTCTCTCTCTCTCTCTCTCTCTCTCACACACACACACACACTTATCATCTTCTATACTTAAAAAACAAGATTAATGATTCCTCGTTCAAGTTGTTCATCGTGGGATCAGACACTGGTGTGTTTTATATTGTGTCTACATCGAATCAGACACAGGTGTGTTTTATATTGTGTATTTCAGGCACTGGTGTCTATATCGAGTCAGACACTGGTGTGTTTTATGTTGTTTATTTTAGATACTGGTGTGTTTTATGTGTGAGGGGCGTGTTTAATTGTGGTAACTGATATAACACAATGTAAAGAAGCCAAAAAACTAATAAGACACAACGTCAAGAAATAATGAATGTATTTTATGTTTCGAAATGTGTGAGATGTGTGCTTAATTGTGAAAATTGATATAACACAATGCGAAGAAAACCATCAAGTGATAAAACACAACGTCAAGAGATAATTAATGTGTTTTACGTTTCGAACTTCGGATGAATCATCGTGGATATGAAGGATGTAACTGCTGATTTTGAATAGTTAATTGATATATAGTTTCCATAAAAATAGCATTTTATTGTTTAAAAGATATATCTTCTAAAAATATAATTAATTAATGAATTACATTTATGCCCTTTAATACAAAAACCCTAAATGCCACATGTTACTCTTAGAACACTTCCTACACTTTGTAGGAAAAGTTGACTTTGTAGCCAACTCCCACCATATATATATATATTATAGTTTTTAAAGATTAAAAACCCAAAAAATATACTAGCCCAAAAAAAAAAATTAAAAGCCCAAAAAATATTCAGCCCAACTTAATAGTTAATATCAAAATCTAACCCTAAATCCCTATTCCTAAAACAATATTCAAAATCTGCATATCGCCGCTCCACAAACACACATAATGATTCTCTTTGGATGGAATTTGAGTATTAGGAGCAGTGGCCTTGTAATGCACTTCAGTATGTAGGTCATAGTATGGGAAGCAATTAATCAAACACAACGCATGCATCATTAGTTACAAGGTCAAACTGGTCTGGTAGAATTATTGGTTTAAAAATGCGCGCATAATTTGAGACATGGTTTAAAAATGCACGCATCACGTACACAGGGTGTTCTTTATTAAAAATGCATCATT
Source organism: Helianthus tuberosus (assembly GCA_030545235.1). Taxonomy (NCBI): domain Eukaryota; kingdom Viridiplantae; phylum Streptophyta; class Magnoliopsida; order Asterales; family Asteraceae; genus Helianthus; species Helianthus tuberosus. Next base: position 2,024,452 of record JARYGA010008349.1, on the reverse strand, counting down.
ATTCAAATATGATTGAATAAATCTGACCAGAGATGATGAGAATACCTTATATTTTAGTTAAAAGTTAGCAAGTTAAATAGTTGTCTATAAATTCTTATTTTTTATTTTTTTTAATAAAGAACGCCCTGTGTACGTGATGCATGCGCATTACGCATCATGCATCTGATTTTGGGGTCAAAGCACATTATGCACCTCATGCTTTATAAAATAAAGTGCTAGATGTAGTGCCAAACACAAGTTCATTGCAAAGGGTGTTGAATGGTAAAGATAAACTTTGTAACCAGACTTGTATTAGATTGTAATTGTGTGATTAAGGTTACATGAGGTGGGTGTTTATATAGAACACCATTTTACACATCTGGTCCCTATACTATAATACTTTGTCTAATACTCCCCCACAAACTAAGCACGAGAGCGACTTTGTTTGAAAAATAAAAACATAAAGATAGCAGGTCTTCATTCTTCTCTGCCTTGCTTTCGCCCGTCACACGCCACGTACTATCACCAGTTTTTTTATTTGTGTCTTTTCTCTGTTTACGATACCATATCTTCACCTTTTTTATTTTGCTTTTCATTAACCCCACGCTTGCTTCATTTAAACACTTCCATCTGCCTCGTTCTCTGTTAGACCCTTGAAGGTTTATTGATAAGTAATTTAGTGGATTAGTAGGAGTGTTGGGTTAATTGTTGGTTTTGGGCTTTTTGGGTAGTCATGGGCCTAGGGTTTAGGGAGCATCCTCCCTAATCCCCTTCTATAAATAGCAAGTGATGTCTTAGGTGCATGGTGGTGGTTGTTTGGATAGATTTTGTATTTGACAAGCTTTTGTATGCAAGATTTGAATCTTTTGAATAGATAATCATCCTTCTTTCATCTCTTTGTTTCTTTGCAACTTGTTTGTGTGATTCCGCCACCTTACGAGTTGTGTGATATCATTGTGATCTCGGTTTCGGGACTTACAATTGGTATCAGAGCTCTGTCGAACCTGATTTCCAGGCTCGGATCTGATATCGCGTTGCTGTTTCACTGTTACTGTTCCGTCTTCATCACTGTTCCGGCTTCTGGACTGCTTCTGCGTATCACGGACTGTTTTCCGCTGATCTCGAATTGTCTTCATAAGCATTCCGAATCATCTCGGATCGTCATTAGCTATCTCGGACTTGAAGATTGTCTGATATCGGATCATCTTCAAGTCATTTCGGACCATCATCAAGCATCTCAGATCATCATCAAGCCATCTCGGACTGCAATCATCAGATCTCGGACTGCAATCATCAGATCTCGGATTGTAATCATCAGATCTCGGACTGTAATCATCAGATTTCAGACCATGTTTATCAGATCTCGGACTGTAATCATCAGATTTCAGACTGTGTTTAGTCATTTTGGATCTTTGTGTTTGAAGATTGCTTTGTCTTTCATCTCGGACCCATCATCTCGGATAAGGTCTCATTTCGGACTGAATCCATTTCGGATAAACATCATCTCGGACAACTGTTCATTTTGAACCTGATCATTTCGGATAGTTGGTCATTTCAGACTCCCCTTTTCGGACATCCTTTAAGACTTTGCAAAACATCATGTTGAACCCAACCGGTATTATGAACGGGGTTGTAACTGCAGCTGATCTTGCTAATGCTACCCTCTCTGCCATCTAGACTCAGTCTTTGGCTTTTCACCAAGAACTTGACCAAGTTATCGGCACATCTACCAAAGTTCCAAGGTTCTTGTATGGAGATGACTACTACGAGTGGAAGTTTAGGTTTGAGCAATACTGCAAGGCTAAAGAACCTCATGTTTGGAGAAGCATTAAAAATGGACCACGCACTATCATGTATGCTACTGAAGATGACCCTCAAACCCAAATTCCGAAACCTGAAGGCATTTACACCGATGAAGACAGAAAAGTCATTGCTAAAGATGAAGCTGCTTATGGAACTCTTTCAATGGCTCTTGGTCCAGACATCTCAATCGGAGTTCGAAACTGCAAAAGTGCAAAAGAAATTTGGGATCAACTGACTCACTTGTTTGAAGGAAATGCCGACATGAAAGCTAGCAGAGTCAACATGATGAACCAACAGTTTAGTTCCTTTAACCACATCTACGGGGAAACTGTTGAGAATCAGATTAGAAGATTTGTCAAACTTGTGTCTCAGATGGTGAGTGCTGGAATCAACGTCTCAAACAGTGGAATGAATCGTCAACTGCTTAACTCTCTGCCTAAAGGATGGGATACCGAGGTTTCTATGATCAAGCGTACCAAGGATCTAAATGAAATGACACTTACGGAACTGATTGCTACTATCAAGTCTTGCGAGATCGATAATCAGCAGAGAGAAATAAATCACAAGAACTCACTGATGGCTGCTAGAGTGACTAGTCCCAACAACGCAGCACTGATGTCTCAAGCTCATCCAAATCTGGTTTTCAGCCCTGTTCATGGAGTTACGAATCACAACCCAAATGTTGTTTTCAGTCCCATTGCTGCACCAAAGTCAAACTATGTGTATGGGATATCTGTTCCTACCTCTCAAGTACCAGCTGTCAATGCCACAAATGTGCAACCACAATCTCAGCCTCAACCACAACATGCTAATGCTGCCTTTGGCTCGACCCCTCGGTCTGCTCCTCATAACACACTATCATCACCCTCAGTGGATCACATGGCTTTCTTAACCAAACAGAATGAAGAAAAACTTGCTCTCTCAGCCTCTATGATCTCCAGTTTCAATGCTTTCTTGGCAGGAGACCTCATGCCTTTAGGAGAAATAACACCAGATATGAATCAAGTTGTGGAAGAAGACTTGGATGAGCTGGATGTGGCATGGAATATGTGACAACTGTCAAAATTCCAGGTATCCATACAATTATTAAACAGTAATTAGTGCTTAATGACTGTGCTGGATTTCAATTGATGACTTAAATTGCTTTCTGATTATTGTTATCATACATACATGTGCATCACATACTGCTAAATGACATACCATTATTGCATGAGAACTTTATTGATTCAAATGATGCACGAAACACAGTTAGCACAGTTCTCAGATAAATCGGAAAAATGCTGACGGAGTTCAGTACATAGACAGACATGGTACTGAGACACAGAATGAATCAGAAACCAAGAGTTACACTAGTATGGTGTGTAGGAAAGTAAGGATAACAAAACTGTCTTCCTGGTGATAGTTTAAGCGCCGGAAAGTGCCTAAAACTCACATAAACTGCAGAATTATGCAGAAATCAGCAAAATTCAGCATTTAAACACTTTAATATAATGCAGAAATATGGTTAAATGGTCTAGAATGCTTTCCTAAGTGTCGAGAATCAAAACTGTCACAAAAGTTAAAATAAAGCACACTAAACAGCGTAGTTTAGCACCTTAACGAACTGGTAACCAACCGAACAACCAGACACTACCCGAAACACCAAAATTTCACTAGAAGCATTGTTTTAACAATACCAAGCTAGTTAGTTATGGTCCCCAAACATCATAACACACTATATAAACATATAATAACTAAACACCTAACCAATATACTTATAATCTAACTAAATGATCTAACTTATCATCACAACACAACCAAGACCCCCCCCCCCCTTTATGGACGGTCACATGTGGCCCCCACATGTGATTTTCTTTTGTTATTTTATTAGATTATGTTTCAACTTTTTAAACATATAAACCACTAGTTAAAATAATGTTGGAAGATTATAAGTAAATCCTAAAGTTCATAACCATCATCCTCACATTTCACTTCACACTTGAGCTCCTCTTCTTCTTCTTCCTCTCCTTGTTTCGGCCGAGAACACCAAGCACCACCACCATCACTATCATTCAATTCTCATACATTCCATTACTACTCAAAGGTGTAAGAAGGTGAATAAGGAAGCTAGGAATTCTTGGAAGCTAAAGGACCTCTCACACAAGCCTTTATCCACCTCACTTTCATCTAGTGATCATCCCTAGCCTTAAGCTAGTAGTAAGATCATTCTACACTCTATTTTACATCTTGTTTTGGTGGTTAAAGAATGATACAAGTTGTTAATCATGAAGAACGCTATGAATCTTGAACATGAAACTTAAACATAAGACTAAAATCATAAGAAAACAAGTTGTTTAAGTGTTGTTATGATTGTTGATTGCTCATGTTTATGATGTTAAACATCATATGATTCTTGCTAGATGGTGATTAAAGACATAATCTACCAAGATGATCGGATGATTATGTTAAGATCAAAGTAATCATCCATATGTAAATCATGAACTTGAAGTGAAAGTTGTTTTTCTTGTAAAGTGATGATCAAAGTAAGCATAAAGTCTTGTAAATCTATGATTTCAAGAATGATTTTTCAAGAAACCAAGTTAAAATACAAGATTTACTTAAGCTTGGTTCTTAAAGGAATTAACCACATTTTTAGTGGTTAAACAAGTGTAGAAATATATATGTAACAAGAAAAACTCAAGAAGAAACATTTTTAGAAGAATGATTTACAAATTGTAAACAACTAACTTCTTTAAAAATGATGTTTTTAAATAAACAACCACACTTTAAAGGGTAACTAAGCTTACTAAGCACACTAATAAGTTACTACAAATTTTTGTAAATTTTCAAGTTCATGAAGTAGTAATTTATGTTTGATTTTGGCAAATTGGTAAGTAATGGATGGTTTGTGGTTGATTGTGTTGATTTATAAAAGAAAATGATATGCTTTGAAAGCATGGAAACCTCCATTTTTAGGGGAAACTATGGCAAATTTTTTCTAGAAATTTAACACTTAGAAAAATATTTTTAAACAAATATTTACAAGTATAATTTTAAACCATGAATTTTCATATAAAGTTTGCCATAATTTTTGTTACAAAAATTATAAATATTGGAGGTTGGTTTTTGTAAATAAAAGTGACTAAATATGTATTTAGGAAAATATATATTTAGATGTCACCATTTGTGTGATTATTTGTATATTATGTGTATTAGTTATAATATTTTAGGACTTGAAATAATATAACTCACCAAAATACCAAAAATTACGATCCAAAATATTACCAAAATTCCAAGAAATAAATATACAAACTATACTCAAAATATTGGTCAAGCCAAACAAGGAATATAACTCACATAAATATTCCGGAAAATTGATTCATAAGTATATTTTGGTAAATAGTATTTTGGACACCAAGAGAACAAAAATATGATTTTTACAATTATTACAAAATATATCATATTTTTGAAAAGGAGAAAATACATTATTTTTGGTAAGTAAAAATATATATTTTCTTGGAAACTATTAGAAGATATATTATTTTTGGGAGAAAATATATATTTTCTTGAATAAACATGAAATACATTATTTTTGGGTGAAAAATAAGTTTATATATATTTTCCAAGTTAAACTTGAAAATATATTATTTTTGAGACTTATATGGAATTTATAAATATTTTTGCCAAGGGAAAAATTATAAGTAATTTTTCTATGAAATACTTCTTAAAATATATATTTTGAGAATATATATTGATGAATTTTCTATTAGAAATATTATTCCAGAAAAGTTAATACAAAAGTTAAGTATAAGGATACTTAATTAACACAATAAAAATACGTATTCTCGTACGTATAAATACACACCGGAATACGCCATCGATACTTGGCAAAAATACACAAGTATAAGAATATGAGTATAAATACACCCATCCTTGGGGAAACATTCATGTACAAACACATAAGTGTGACAAGTTAAAATATATTATTTTAACTCATATTCCAAAAATTAAATAAATATAATTGAAGTTAAAATATTTATTATTTTAACAATTAATTATATAACTTGGAATAATATTGATGACACAAAGAAACGTAACTCAAAGATACTAATTAAGACTAAGTCAAGGCACGACCCGCCCATCTAATAAACCGTAGTACGTTGTAGGTCGTCGTGCACACCAGTAGCAGCTTCGTGTTACATTGGATACGAAGAACGCAAGATAGTGAGTTCATGTCCCCCTTTTCTTTTAACTGTTTTCGGTTTTATAACTTCGGGGGTGAAGTACATGTTACAAAATGTTTACAAACGATTACAAATGGTATGGTTAGCTAAGGAATAACTGTTAGATCATGTGAATGGGTAGGCGCACACTTAAGACCATTAATCCTCGTATAAGGACCGAGGGACATGAGTGATAGATCTATTTGGGTCTAGCGAGGCCACACCCATGTGGACCGGGGTTTGGCCCATGAGGTGACTATGTCTTACAGCCAGAGGCCCGATACAAAATCTGCTAGGTTTGAGCCTTCCTACGCCGTTGCACACCTGTTAATGGCCTTGCAAACCATTAATTGATCTGTTTCCTTGTTTGCTTTCATACCGAGTTTACAAAACATACATACTTACAATTATTTCAAAGGTTTATTCGTGCACACATACAAAACATATGAACTCGCTCAACTTTTGTTGATGTTTTCAAACTACATGTATTTTAGGGAATTAAATGTGGATCTGGCAGGCGTTTGGAAGTTTCAAGTGATGTTGGAAATAAAAGATGTCATCCGGTGTCTAAGGGTTTGGATTGTATATCTTATCCTGGATAAGATACATAGTTCAAAGCCTAGTTTCTAGTAATGTCTTTTGTCGAGTCCTTATGGAACTCTAAAACAATTTGAATGGTTTGTAATTTGGATTTGAAGTCTGTGTTTGGGTTTTAAAACAATGGTGTTGTGATGTTTCAAACTTAATCAATGGATGAACATCTTGGTTTTATCATATAGTTGTTTGTTATGGTTGAATACAATGATATTAAGCAAGTCACACATAATCACGCTTCCGCAAAAGTCAGGGTGTGATAGTTTGGTATCAGAGCTTCGATTGTAGCAAACTAGGATTCTTTCTCGAGTCTAGACTACAATCATTAGGGCTCTCACGAAATATTTTTAAAACATGTTTTCATTTCATACACAAAACGCCCAGATCCCGGGAAAACAAACGTTTTTACAAAAGGAAAGACAAGAAACACGATTGCAAGGTCACATTTGTGGTTTAGTCTGGGATAGACTAGGAAGGATAGAAAGGATTCGTGAGGAATAATGAGGATACATGATTTCGTGATACATTGTCTTTGATTGCATATTAAATGATAACGGTTAATATTTGTGCATATGTTATGGTTGTTCTGTTACAGACACTATGTCTTCTTCTGAGAGCGAATTATCAGATATTGACGATCCGATGGCTGTAGTCTCAGATGACGAGATTGCACCAGAGTCGGAGATCTTTACATCCGACACTGAGAGCGATCCAGACATGCTATCAGATGACGAGGACGACTTTCAGCCGTTCGCGTTGCCTGACTTTGGTGATGACTTACCCCTTGCTGATGGTATTCCAGACGAGGATCCTTTTGTTGTTCCCATTCCAGTCCATGACCATCTCATCATTGGGCATCCCAATGGTGAGCATATCGTGGCTCCGATCCTCGATCCTGTTCCTCTCGTGGTCATTCCTCCCGAGGATTGGCCTTTCGACGATCTGTTTGATGATGACGTTGATTTGTTTGTTGATGCTCCTCCTGATGATGCCCATGGTGATGGAGAGATAGATGAGTATGTTGTTGCTATTCCTCCTCCTGAGATCCCTGTTATTGAGTTATCCTCTGATTCTAGTTTGCACTCTGTCTCAGATTCCTTTGAGTCTGTGACGTCCTCAGCCCTACAGTCGGTCGGATTGTGGCGTTATGCTACTGATTCTGATGATGACACGGCCATGTCAGCTGCACCATCTTCTCCACATGACCCCGAGCCTGGTCTTGAGCCAGATTTTGTTCCTGTTGATCAGCCTGATGTTGCACCTGCTGATCTTGAGCCTAATCCTGATCATGACCCTATTCCTTTTGGTTTACCAGACATTGCACCCCTCATACCTGACCCAGTTCCTGCACCCGTTGACCCTCCTGTTGTTGAGCCATTTGTTCCTCCACCCGCACCCGCTGATGTTGCTCCTTTTCCTCCTGTGGAGTCCAACGTCCATCGCACTGATTTGCTTATCGTTTTCCTTCAGGACATACCCGCACCCCGTCCAGGGGAAGGTACTTCTGGTCATCACCCGCGTGACGATCCTTTTGTTTCAGCAGCTTTTCCACAGATCCCTTAGGCTGCACCGTTTGCTCCTTTTACTTCTTCACCACTTGATGAGCCATTCTGATGGTTCCCACCATACTCCATGCCGATTTCAGACCCCTATCATCCCTCTCATTTTTTTGGTTATACATGGGATGAGTTACTTTTATCACTTCAGCTTCAGTATGAGATTATGAGTCGCAGGATTTTGGATCTTGAGCTGACTCCGCGTCCCCTACCGTGTCCTTGTCAGCCTACTTTTTCCCCCTCATTCATCACCGTCTCCTTTTGCTCATCCACCTGCTCCTCTTACTCCTTTTCCAGAGTTTGGTACTCGATTCCTTACGGTCGAGTAGCAGATCAGTTACTTACTTCGACGTGTCTATGAGCTTGAGGAGGAGCTTGTGCATGTGCGCAGCTTGCTTTTCTTCCCTCCTCCTACACCACCACCATCAGCATAGTGGTTTTTGGTTTTATGTAGGTTGCATTACTTTTGATGAGAGCACCACTATTGAGCCGAGATTATGAAGCCTTTTGGAGACCACCTTTTGATCATATGATTTTGTATATTGATAGGCTTATTAGACAAGGGTAGTGTGACCCTGTGTCCCTTTTGATGTGATACACTTTGTAAACAATATAACTGTGGTCGATCATTAATGAAAGCTCAATCTTCATGTTCTCATTAAACACGTCGTTGATTTACATATTTATGCCATGAATATATTGTTATAAGCTTGCTTGCTATGATAAATGCTATTATATATACGTACTATTTATTATATAACGAATAAGACCTGATCTATACAATCTTCTCCTTAGAAGATGCCTCCTCGAAGGAACACTCAGTTGCCTACAACCGAGGCAGAATTACAATAACGAATTTCACAGGCAATCGCACAGCATGAGGCCCTACGCTCCGAGCACAACGGAGGCACCTCAGGGAATAACTCACCTAACGGTAATGTTTAAGTCACTTAAGACACATTACAATACGTTTGGACATTTCCAAGTGTGTTTTGCTAATGCTTTATGTGAATGATGTTGCTTGTACAGGTTGTACTTACAAGCAGTTCTTGGACTGCAAGCCTCTGAACTTTGACGGCACAGGAGGTGCCGTAGCTTTTTTGAGATGGGTTGAGAAGACAGATTCTGTGTTTCGGATGAGTAAATGTGCGCCAGAGCATTAGGTCACTTACATTTCTGGATTGTTTCTCGATGGAACTCTGTCATGGTGGAACCTTCAGGTTCAAACCTTGGGTGAGGTTGCTGCGTATGCGATGTCATGGGATGAATTGAAAGAGCTGATGCGAAAGAAGTATTGTTCGAGGGCTGAAATTGAGTTTTGGAATCTGAAATATGGATGGTCCTAAGATAGCAGAGTATGTTCAGTGATTTCATGATTTGTCTCGTGTTGTCCCCTACTTGGTAGAACCAGAGTTCAAGTGGATCGAACGTTTCATCTAGGGATTGGCACCCCAGATTCTCAGCATGGTAACTGCTTCCAAGCCACCAACAATTACTGAAGCCATCGCCTTGAGCGTGGCATTGACTGAAGAAGCAATCAGATTAGGCAAGTTTTCAATTTCCGAGGGAAAGAAGAAGGAGACTCATGTCGAGTCGTCTGGATAAAATAAAAGGAAGTTTTCGAATTTCAAGAAGGGTACTCGTGCAAACAACAACAATGCCAACAAGCGTAGGGACGCTAATCCACCAGTTGAGGCACAAGCTGGTGCTGCAGGTACTGAGAATAAAGGAAAATGGTATATGGACACCCTGCCCAAATGTGATGTGTGTCAGTTTCATCATACTGGTCGATGCAGAGTTGGGAAATGTGAAACTTGTGGGAAGGTTGGTCATTCTAAGGAGACATGCTGGTATGGAACCGGTCGTGGAAATGGTGGTCAAAGAGGAAATGGAAATGGTAATGGTAATGGCAACAGTGGAGGAAACAGTTATGGGAATAGAAATTAGGGAGGAAACAATAATCAGGGAGGTAATGGAAACCGAAATGGAAATGGAAACCAGGCGGGAAATGGAAACCGCGGAGGAAATCATAACAACAATCAAGGTGGAAAAAGGGAAAGGACGCAACCAAGGTTGTTTTGGTTGCAGTGATGTAGGGCACTTCAAGCGGGACTGCCCAAAGAACAACCAAGCTCAGGGAAGAGTATTCAACATTGGAGCTAGGGAAGCTCGCTAGGATCCGAACGTAGTCACTGGTACGTTCCCTATTAATCAACATTTTGCATCTGTGCTATTTGATACCGGTACTGACTATAGCTTCGTATCCCTAGAGTTTAAGAATATACTTGGTCTAGTAGCAAGTAAGTTAGATATCCCGTACTCGATAGAACTAGCTAATGGGAAGCTAGTGGAAGCCAACAAAGTGATTAGAGGCTGTATGATAGAGCTCGGAGAGCGTGAGTTTTCGATAGATCTTCTGCCAGTTGAATTGAGAAGCTTCGACGTAGTAGTTGGGATGGATTGGTTTTCGAGTAATCGTGCAGAGATCGTATGCCATGAGAAGATTATTCGCATCTCGTTAGCGAATGAAGAGACGATCGTGATTCATGGGGAGAAGCAGGATACACCTCTACGGATTATTAGCTGTTTGAAGGCATGGAAGTTTTTGCGTAAAGGATGTGTTGCCTTCTTAGCTCATGTTGTGACAACCCTCAAATTCCATGTATTCCGTACAATTTCTTAATGACAATTAAAGTGTTTGACGACTGTGTGGAATTATTTAATTGCTCTCTGATTTATGTGTTATACTTACATGTGCATGTTAACGTACTAGTAGTATACAGAAAAGTTACTAAAAAGTCCTGTGTGCTTTCCTGAGTATTGAAAAGTAAAAACGTTACAAAAATATATATATAGGACGCTCTACGGATTAATTAAGCAGTTTAACGAAACAGTATCGAACCGAACAACCGGACTTTACCCGGAACATAAAAATATTGTCAAATACATTGTTTCTATTTTTCTGAGCCAGTTAGGGTCCCCGAACACCCTAACACCCGTTATATTTCATAACACACTAGTAAACTATCTAAGTTCCTAATTAACAAACTAAACACTTAACCATTTGGTTGGAAACAAACTATTAACCCACCCCCTTGACCAAATCGGTCCCCAAGAGGGGACACACCTCTTACACTCTTTAATATTTTATTTAACTTTGTCAAGAATCTAGAGGATATAATATTTGATGGACAATACACTAAAAATGGTTTATAAAAATGACCACAAGATCACATTACCATTTACTTCAACAACACAAGAACTTGGCTCTCTCTCCCTCCCTTTGATACTCTCGGCCGAGACCAAGAAGCACCACCACCACCATCATTTGATCTTGTTCAATCATTCCTCATATATACAAGGGTGTAAGGTGTCCTACAAACAAGCCCGGTGCTTACGGAATCTCAAGGACCTCTCTACATCGCTATTAACCACCTTGTTTTTGTCTAGTTTCTTCCCTAGCCACGAGCTAGTAGTAAGTGATTCTAATCACCTTCTTAAGCTTGTCTAAAGTGGTTAATAAGAATTTTGTCGGATTAAAATCATGAACACTAGAGTTCAAAACTAAAAGTCCACTAAAAATAATAAACATGGTGGTTAATGAATGAATGTTAGTGTAAAACTTTTGAAACTAGTTTTGTTATGATTCTTGGTTGATTAGCTGATGTTTTGCTGGTTAGTATTGATGTTTAATGTTGTTGTGATTAATAAACTTGCTAACGGAAATCAATCGAACACGAACTAGGAAGTTAAAGACTGAAAACAGAATCTGTCCAAGTTTTACAGCCAACTTCAGTTGGCTGTAAACAGGTCATAAACTCTACGAAAAACTGATATTTTGAGTCTAAAATGTGTTATTATGAAATACGGTTCTAATGGCACCAGAATCGTAATTTTTGGACTTCGTTTACTATTTTTAAAGCGTCATTTCGTAACAGCAGCTAGAGCTGCATTTTTCTGCTGAAAATATGAGTTTTGTTTTCTGTCATAACTTGGGTTCTGTATAGAGTTGGATCCTGAAACTTGTACGGTAGATGACCACCGATGTATTTGTAATTATCCCACTGGAATTTCGTAAATAGGACTCTCGATGAATTTTTAATAAATTGTTCCGTGTACTGTGGTCAGAAAAATATAAATCTGAGTTCAGTCCGGAAAATGAATTTTTATAAAATATTGGTAATGAACCGGACCCCGATATTTTTACACAATAAAATGTGGAACGTTTAAGACATTCGGTAAAAATTTGGGAATTTTTGGAATAAGATAACTATTTTATTAAAATGTCCGAAAACAGCCGGTTTTGAATATTAATGCTGAAATGACATAAGTTGTAATTTGCGTGTCTAAATGTCGAGTATGCTATCAGTGAATGATCTAACATGTTATATGTGTTATGTGCATTGTCGTATGTTTGTTTATGAGTGGGGAACGGATGGGAAGTATATATATACGGGCATAAACAGTTAAAGTAATGCATGCTATGTGATAGATAGGTGTAGGAACTTTGTGCTCTATTTGTAAGCCACTAAATGACTAACTGGTAAATCATACTAGGACGTGATTGACCGACCTTGACTGTTAGCTATATTTGAGAATCTAACCGAGCAAACCGAGGTGAGTTCACACTTTTCTACAAAGCCTGGTAAATTCCCGGTGGGAATGGGAATGGGTACAGGAATAGGGATTCCTCGTCCTTTGGGACGCGTTCAGGAATGTGAATTCCTCGTCCTTGAGACGAGTTCAGGAATGTAAATTCCTCGTCCTATTGGGACGTGTTAGACTTACTGGACTAGAACTCTATCAGCGAAGTCCCTCCCTTTTTGTATCAACTTAATCGCCGAGGCTATGGCGAGCGGGTCATTAGTTAATAGCGCTATTAGGTTTAACAAACCTCACACCGTGCCAGTTGGACGGGTGTGTACTAATGGACTATGGCACGTCGGTGGTGATAGAACACCGACGCTAGGGCACAATTGATTTTTGCTAGTAGTCGATATGATAAACGAGTCTGGTAGTTTAAAATACTGGGGTAGCTCCCCACGGCCAAAGTGCCGGGCTGGATAACCAGGGAAGGTGGACATGGGATGGTTAACTAATAAACGTTTTCGAACTATGGGGTAACCCCCACGGCTGGATAGCCGAATGAGACTAAACTATGTTTTTGGAAACAACACTAAAATGGACAACCAACCGTGAACTCACTCAACTTTGTTGTTGACTCGTTGTTACATGCCTTACAGGTCGCTAAACGCTCGGAGCTTGCATGAGGAAGGAGTCGTTGTGGTGTACGGACTGTTATGTTCCGTGCTTATTATTTAAATCCTAATGAACTTATTAAACTTGTGTTTTGAGTCTTAAAACTTATGAACTGTGAACTTATGTTTCGAACTTACGTTTTATGCTTCCGCTGTTATCTTAAAATCGGTCACCTTCTTTAGGTCACCAATCGTATTGTAGTTGGTTTCATTTACTTAATTGTGTTGTTCAATATGATTTGGTGGCTCGATCCTGGTCACGTCACGCCTCCAAGCGGTGGTACTCCGCATGGTGGATTTTGAGGGTGTGACAGATTGGTATCAGAGCCATTGGTTATAGTGAACTTGGTTTTAAAGGGGAAAAGTTTTTGATAAAACCAGACTATAACCAGTACAGTGCTCAACGATCCACAACGACGCTTCACTCCACGTGCAAGACTCGACACCATAAGTGGTATGATTTATGTTATATTGTCGGTTAGATAGTTCTCACTGTGCATTAGATAATGTGATAATTGTTATTTGAACCTTGTGTGCTTACTCTCTACTATCGTCCCACACTTACGCACTTTCGCGACACTTTTCTCACTTATGTTGCTTCATTATGAAGATCATGAGCGGACGCGGAGGACGTATCAACCTCACTCAAGCCCGGTTGACGGCTTTGATCAACGAACGAGTCGCTGAGGCACTCGCAGCTAACCCTGCAGGAGGTATAACCTGCCATACCAACTCACCTTAGGATGTTTAGATCCTACCTTCGCAAACCAACCCTCATGCTTAATCTTGTCTTTTATTCTCGCGCAACAGGTCAACATGCTCAACCTCCTGTGTGCACGTTCAAAACGTTCATGGACTGCCGACCTACTACTTTCAGTGGCACCGAAGGAGCAGTGGGCCCTCTCTACTGGTTTGAGAAGCTTGAGTCAGTTTTCGAGATGTGCGAATGCCCCGAAGACCGTAGGGTGAAATATGCTACCGGAACACTTGAAGGAGCTGCGTTAACCTGGTGGAAGGCACAGGTTCAACTACTAGGACTGGCAGTTGCTAATGCCACACCCTGGAATGGTTTCAAAGAGCTGATCAAGGAGGAGTACTGTAGTCGGGATGACATCCACAAGCTAGAAGTGGAATTTTACAATCTGAAGATGACGGGGTCTGAGATTGAGGCGTATACGAAAAGGTCAAACGAACTGGCCATTCTGTGTCCTACCATGGTGGACCCTCCCATCAAACGAATTGAGCTGTATCTCAAGGGCCTTGTACCAGAGATTCAAAGTCACGTGACTTCAGCCAACTTGGGTACCATACAGCAAATCATCAAGTTGGCCCATCGACTCACTGACCAGGCGGTGGAGCAAAACAGGCTGCCCAAACGAATCAGTGCCACAGCTACTTCTGATGCACCTACCGACAACAAGCGAAAATGGGATGGGAACTCCGGAAAGGGTTCTACTTCAGTTCAGTCTCAGCAGCGAAAGACTGATGACTACCAGAGTCCTGGTCAGCAATCTTCTGGTAACCAAGGACAGGGTGGATACCGAGGGAACCACCCCAAGTGCAACCGGTGCAACAAACATCATAGCGGGCAGTGCAACAAAGGTTGTTGCCTGAGGTGTAACAAGTTTGGTTATGAAGCAAAGGATTGCAGGAGCGCCCGACCAGCAAATCAAAATCGCCAACAACAACAACAAGCTCCACAGAACCACCAGCAGCAATAACAACAGGGCAATAAAGGATGCTTTCAGTGTGGCGCTGAAGGCCATTTTAAGAGAAACTGCCCCCAACTGAACCAGAATCAGAACAACAACAACCAAGGAAATGGGAACCACCATGGGAACAACAATGGAGGCAACAATGGAGGCGGCAATGGGGGAAACAACAATGTCAATGGGGCAAGGGGTCGTGTTTTCGTGCTAGGTCAGGGTGATGCAAGGAACGATCCCAACGTTGTGATGGGTAAGTTTCTTCTGGACGACTTCTTTGTTACTGTTTTATTCGATTCGGGTGCCGATACTAGTTATGTGTCCTTAAAAGTTAGCCAAATGCTTAAGCGTACTCCAACACTTTTGAACACCAAACACACGATAGAGCTAGCAAATGGTAAAAGTCTTGAAGCCACACACGTAGTTAAAGGTTGTAACCTCGTCTTAGCTGGTCAGACTTTCTCTATCGATCTTATTCCTATCACACTTGGTAGTCTCGACGTCGTTATTGGGATGGATTGGCTATCTCATCATCAAGCGGAGATTGTTTGCAAGGAGAAAATCGTCCACATTCCTTGTTCTGGTGAAGAACCTCTCGTGATTCGTGGCGACAAGAGTGGCGCTGTCGAAGGCATCATCTCTTTTCTTAAGGCCCAGAAGTGTCTGCGAAAGGGCCACACTGCCATTTTAGCACTCGTTACTGACACATCAACGGAAGAGAAGAGAATTGAAGACATCCCTATCGTACGTGACTTTCCCGAGGTATTTCCTGAGGAATTACCTGGTCTTCCGCCTCATCGTCAAGTTGAATTTCAAATCGAGCTAGCTCCTGGAGCAGCACTAGTAGCTCGAGCGCCATATCGTCTAGCTCCATCAGAACTCGAGGAACTGTCCACACAACTACAAGAACTCTTGGAAAAGGGTTTTATACATCCTAGATCTTCGCCCTGGGGAGCTCCAGTCTTGTTTGTGAAGAAGAAAGATGGTACTTTCAGAATGTGTATTGACTATCGCGAGCTTAACAAGGTGACTGTGAAGAATCGTTATCCTCTTCCACGTATTGACGACTTATTCAACCAGCTGCAAGGGTCAAGCTATTACTCTAAGATTGATTTGAGATCGGGATACCATCAGCTGAGAGTCCGAGAGGAGGACGTCTCCAAAACAGCATTCAAAACTCGTTACGGCCATTACGAGTTTCTGGTTATGCCATTCGGGCTGACGAATGCACCAGCGGTCTTCATGGATCTCATGAACCGAGTGTGCAAGCCTTACCTGGATATGTTCGTTATTGTGTTCATCGACGATATCCTGATCTATTCTAAGAGTCAGGAGGAATACGAGCAGCATCTCCGACTTATGCTGGAACTTCTTCGAAAAGAGCAGTTGTATGCCAAGTTTTCGAAATGTGACTTCTGGCTTCGCGAAGTCCACTTTCTAGGCCACGTGGTAAACAAGGATGGGATTCATGTGGATCCATCCAAGGTTGACTCAATCAAGAACTGGCCTGCACCCCGCACACCAACAGAAATCCGCCAATTCTTGGGTTTGGCAGGATATTACAGAAGGTTTATCAAAGATTTCTCCAAGATTGCGCAACCTCTCACTTCACTAACTCAGAAGGGTGTCACCTATCGTTGGGGTGATGCACAGGAGTCCGCATTTCAGCACTTGAAGGATAGACTTTGTAGCGTGCCGATCCTCTCATTGCCCGAAGGCACGGAAGATTTTGTGGTTTATTGCGACGCTTCCATCCAAGGACTTGGTTGCGTGTTGATGCAACGTGACAAGGTCATTGCCTACGCATCACGCCAACTTAAGGTTCAGGAAAGAAATTACACTACTCATGATCTGGAGCTGGGAGCAGTTGTTTTCGCGCTTAAGATATGGAGACATTACCTGTACGGTACCAAGTGCACCATTTACACCGATCACAGGAGTCTCGAGCATATCTTCAAACAAAAGGAGTTAAACATGCGACAACGCCGATGGGTCGAACTTTTGAACGATTACGAATGCGCTATCAAATACCATCCGGGCAAGGCCAATGTTGTGGCCGACGCACTCAGTCGAAAGGATACTATACCTAAGCGTGTACGTGCGTTACAACTTACCATCCAATCCAACCTTCCCGCTCAGATTCGCGATGCTCAGGTTGAAGCATTGAAAGCAGAGAACATCAGGGCTGAATCCCTACGAGGATCGAGGCAACGGCTGGAACAAAAGGAAGACGGCACCTACTATGTTAACGGACGCATCTGGATTCCACTTTATGGAGACCTACGTGAGCTTGTGATGGATGAAGCACACAAGTCTCGTTATTCGGTACATCCTGGTTCGGATAAAATGTACCATGACCTCAAGACTACGTATTGGTGGCCTGGCATGAAGGCCCACATAGCAACCTACGTCAGTAAGTGCTTGACTTGTGCGAGAGTCAAGACTGAATATCAGAAACCATCAGGCCTACTCCAACAACCAGAGATACCGAAATGGAAATGGGAACAAATTTCCATGGATTTCGTTACTGGCCTGCCCAGATCTCAACGCGGAAACGATACCATTTGGGTGATCGTAGATCGACTGACCAAGTCTGCACATTTTCTGGCCATCAAGGAAACATATAAGTTTTCTACTCTAGCAGACATTTACCTAAAAGAAGTGGTGTCAAGGCACGGAGTGCCAACCTCCATCATATCTGATCGTGACGCGCGTTTTACTTCAGAACTGTGGCAAGCAATGCACAAGTCTTTTGGCTCACATTTAGATATGAGCACCGCTTATCACCCGCAGACGGATGGGCAATCTGAACGCACCATCCAAACCCTTGAAGACATGCTTAGGGCATGTGTAATCGATTTTGGTAATGGCTGGGAAAAGCACCTCCCGCTAGTGGAGTTTTCGTACAACAACAGCTACCACACCAGCATCCAGGCTGCTCCGTTTGAGGCATTGTACGGACGCAAATGCCGATCACCTCTCTGTTGGGCAGAAGTTGGTGACAGCCAAATCACTGGCCCAGAACTTGTGGTAGATACCACCGAGAGAATTGCTCAGATACGACAGCGAATGGCGGCAGCTCATGACCGTCAGAAAAGCTATGCTGATAAGCGAAGAAAACCACTCGAGCTCCAGGTTGGGGATCGAGTGCTACTCAAAGTCTCACCTTGGAAAGGTGTAGTCCGCTTTGGCAAACGAGGCAAACTCAATCCGCGTTATGTCGGACCATTCGAAGTCACCGAGAAAATTGGCAAAGTCGCCTACAGGTTGAATCTACCTGAAGAACTCAGCGGAGTTCACAATGTTTTCCATGTGTCAAATCTGAAGAAGTGTCTGTCAGACGAGATCCTCATAGATCCTCTCAAGGAACTCACAATCGACGACCAGCTGCGATTCGTCGAGGAACCAGTAGAGATTACGGATCGAGATGTTAAGATCCTCAAGCGTACCAGGATACCTCTGGTCCGAGTTCGTTGGAATGCTCGTCGTGGCCCAGAGTATACCTGGGAACGAGAAGACCAAATGAAACTCAAGTATCCCCAACTGTTTAAGAAAAACGCAACCACTACTGAGGCTGAAGCTACTGCATAATTTCTGGACGAAATTCCAAATCAACGGGGGGATGATGTGACACCCCAGGAAAATCAGGATAACAACGCAACTTAACTAGCTTCCTCAGTAACCACGCGCTAAATTTCGGGACGAAATTCTCTTAACAGGGGGAGAATGTGACAACCCTCAAATTCCATGTATTCCGTACAATTTATTAATAACAATTAAAGTGCTTGACGACTGTGTGGAATTATTTAACTGCTCTCTGATTTATGTGTTATACTTACATGTGCATGTTAACGTACTAGTAGTATACAGAAAAGTTACTAAAAAGTCCTGTGTGCTTTCCTGAGTATTGAAAAGTAAAAACGTTACAAAAATATATATATAGGACGCTCTACGGATTAATTAAGCAGTTTAACGAAACAGTATCGAACCGAACAACCGGACTTTACCCGGAACATAAAAATATTGTCAAATACATTGTTTCTATTTTTCTGAGCCAGTTAGGGTCCCCGAACACCATAACACCCGTTATATTTCATAACACACTAGTAAACTATCTAAGTTCCTAATTAACAAACTAAACACTTAACCATTTGGTTGGAAACAAACTATTAACCCACCCCCTTGACCAAATCGGTCCCCAAGAGGGGACACACCTCTTACACTCTTTAATATTTTATTTAACTTTGTCAAGAATCTAGAGGACATAATATTTGATGGATAATACACTAAAAATGGTTTATAAAAATGACCACAAGATCACATTACCATTTACTTCAACAGCACAAGAACTTGGCTCTCTCTCCCTCCCTTTGATACTCTCGGCCGAGACCAAGAAGCACCACCACCACCATCATTTGATCTTGTTCAATCATTCCTCATATATACAAGGGTGTAAGGTGTCCTACAAACAAGCCCGGTGCTTACGGAATCTCAAGGACCTCTCTACATCGCTATTAACCACCTTGTTTTCGTCTAGTTTCTTCCCTAGCCACGAGCTAGTAGTAAGTGATTCTAATCACCTTCTTAAGCTTGTCTAAAGTGGTTAATAAGAATTTTGTCGGATAAAAATCATGAACACTAGAGTTCAAAACTAAAAGTCCACTAAAAATAATAAACATGGTGGTTAATGAATGAATGTTAGTGTAAAACTTTTGAAACTAGTTTTGTTATGATTCTTGGTTGATTAGCTGATGTTTTGCTGGTTAGTATTGATGTTTAATGTTGTTGTGATTAATAAACTTGCTAACGGAAATCAATCGAACACGAACTAGGAAGTTAAAGACTGAAAACAGAATCTGTCCAAGTTTTACAGCCAACTTCAGTTGGCTGTAAACAGGTCATAAACTCTACGAAAAACTGATATTTTGAGTCTAAAATGTGTTATTATGAAATACGGTTCTAATGGCACCGGAATCGTAATTTTTGGACTTCGTTTACTATTTTTAAAGCGTCATTTCGTAACAGCAGCTAGAGCTGCATTTTTCTGCTGAAAATATGAGTTTTGTTTTCTGTCATAACTTGGGTTCTGTATAGAGTTGGTTCCTAAAACTTGTACGGTAGATGACCACCGATGTATTTGTAATTACCCCACTGGAATTTCGTAAATCGGACGCTCGATGAATTTTTAATAAATTGTTCCGTGGACTGTGGTCAGAAAAATATAAATCTGAGTTCAGTCCGGAAAATGAATTTTTATAAAATATTGGTAATGAACGGGACCCCGATATTTTTACACAATAAAATGTGGAACGTTTAAGACATTTGGTAAAAATTTGGGAGTTTTTTGAATAAGATAACTATTTTATTAAAATGTCCGAAAACAGCCGGTTTTGAATATTAATGCTGAAATGACATAAGTTGTAATTTGCGTGTCTAAATGTCGAGTATGCTATCAGTGAATGATCTAACATGTTATATGTGTTATGTGCATTGTCGTATGTTTGTTTATGAGTGGGGAACGGATGGGAAGTATATATATACGGGCATAAACAGTTAAAGTAATGCATGCTATGTGATAGATACGTGTAGGAACTTTGTGCTCTATTTGTAAGCCACTAAATGACTAACTGGTAAATCATACTAGGACGTGATTGACCGACCTTGACTGTTAGCTATATTTGAGAATCTAACCGAGCAAACCGAGGTGAGTTCACACTTTTCTACAAAGCATGGTAAATTCCCGGTGGGAATGGGAATGGGTACAGGAATAGGGATTCCTCGTCCTTTGGGACGCGTTCAGGAATGTGAATTCCTCGTCCTTGAGACGTGTTCAGGAATGTAAATTCCTCGTCCTGTTGGGACGTGTTAGACTTACTGGACTAGAACTCTATCTGCGAAGTCCCTCCCTTTTTGTATCGACCTAATCGCCGAGGCTATGGCGAGCGGGTCATTAGTTAATAGCGCTATTAGGTTTAACAAACCTCACACCGTGCCAGTTGGACGGGTGTGTACTAATGGACTATGGCACGTCGGTGGTGATAGAACACCGACGCTAGGGCACAATTGATTTTTGTTAGTAGTCGATATGATAAACGAGTCTGGTAGTTTAAAATACTGGGGTAGCTCCCAACGGCCAAAGTGCCGGGCTGGATAGCCAGGGAAGGTGGACATGGGATGGTTAACTAATAAACGTTTTCGAACTATGGGGTAACCCCCACGGCTGGATAGCCGAATGAGACTAAACTATGTTTTTGGAAACAACACTAAAATGGACAACCAACCGTGAACTCACTCAACTTTGTTGTTGACTCGTTGTTACATGCCTTACAGGTCGCTAAACGCTCGGAGCTTGCACGAGGAAGGAGTCGTTGTGGTGTACGGACTGTTATGTTTCATGCTTATTATTTAAATCCTAATGAACTTATTAAACTTGTGTTTTGAGTCTCAAAACTTATGAACTGTGAACTTATGTTTCGAACTTACGTTTTATGCTTCCGCTGTTATCTTAAATCGGTCACCTTCTTTAGGTCACCAATCGTATTGTAGTTGGTTTCGTTTACTTAATTGTGTTGTTCAATATGATTGGTGGCTCGATCCTGGTCACGTCACGCCTCCAAGCAGTGGTACTCCGCATGGTGGATTTTGGGGGTGTGACACATGTCGTGGACAAAGAAGCTGAAGAACCGAAGCTTGAAGATATCCCTGTGGTAAGGGAATATCCTGAAGTCTTCCCCAAAGACTTGCCAGGATTATCTCCTCAACGACAAGTCGAGTTCTGTATTGACTTGGTTCCAGGCGCCGCGCCTGTCGCCAAGACACCTTATCGACTTACGCCTTCAGAGATGCAAGAATTGTCAGTGTAGCTTTAGGAGTTGTTAGATAAGGGATTTATAAGATCAAGCTTCTCGCCTTGGGGAGCTCCAGTGTTGTTCGTCAAAAAGAAGGATGGTAGTTTCCGTATGTGCATTGACTACCGGGAGCTAAACAAGCTGACCATCAAGAATCGGTATCCTTTGCCGAGGATTGATGATTTATTCGATCAACTTCAGGGTTCAAGTTACTACTCCAAGATCGATCTTCGATCAGGTTATCACCAGCTGCGGATTCAAGAAGAAAGTATACCAAAGACAGTCTTCAGAACTCGTTATGGACATTACGAGTTTCTAGTGATGCCGTTTGGGTTGACAAATGCACCGGCAGTGTTTATAGACTTGATGAATCGGGTTTGCATGCCATATCTCAATAAATTCATGATTGTATTTATCGATGATATTTTGATCTACTCGCGGACAAAGGAAGACCATGAGCAACCCCTAAGAGCCGTCTTAGAGCTGCTAAAGAAGGAGAAGCTCTATGCCAAGTTCTCGAAGTGCGAGTTTTGGTTACGTGAGGTACAGTTCCTCGATCACGTGGTAAACGAGGATGGTATTCATGTGGATCCCACCAAGATCGAAGCAATCAAGAATTTGGAAACTCCGAAGACGCCAACCGAGGTCCGACAATTTTTGGGTTTAGCAGGGTATTATCGCAGATTCATTGAGGATTTCTCCAAGATTGCTCAACCGCTGACCTCCATTACTCAAAAGGATAAGAAGTATGAATGGGGAGATAAACAAGAAGAAACTTTTCAGCTGCTCAAGAATAAGCTTTGCGATGCACCTATTTTATCCCTACCCGAAGGCACCGACGACTTCGTGGTATATTGTGATGCCCCGCGTCAGGGATTGGGCTATGTGCTAATGCAGCGACAAAAGGTTATCGCTTATGCTTCGCGCTAATTAAAGGTTCATGAGAAGAACTACACCACACATGATTTGGAGTTAGGCGTAGTGGTGTTTGCTTTGAAGATTTGGCGACATTTTTTTTGTATGGTACCTGATGTACGATCTTTACAGATCACAAGAGCCTACAGCACATATTTGATCAGAAAGAGCTTAATATGAGACAGCGGCGATGGGTAGAGTTGTTAAATGATTATGATTGCGAAATCAAATATCATCCAGGAAAGGCGAATGTGGTGGCAGATGTCTTAAGTCAAAAAGAAAGGATCAAGCCCATAAGGGTTAGGGCTTTAGAGATGATTATTCAGACAGATCTCTCGTTGTGTATTTGTGCTGCACAAAGAGAAGCTCTTAAGAAAGAGAACTTAAAGGCTGAATATCTACGTGGGATGGAGAAAAAGTTGGTACCCAACGAGGAAGGAACCTTGTATTTTATGGGACGTATTTGGGTTCCACTTTTTGGTGGTCTTAGAGAGGTTATTTTTTATGAAGCTCATAAATCAAGGTACTCGATCCATCCAGGGTCGGACAAGATGTATCAAGATTTGAAAGATTATTATTGGTGGCCAAGGCTTAAGGGTAATGTTGCTACTTATGTTGGGAAGTGTTTGACTTATGCCAAGGTGAAGGCCGAGTATCAGAAGGCTTCAGGTCTTCTGCAACAGCCAGAAATACCCATGTGGAAGTGGGAGCAGATTTCTATGGATTTCATAACGAAGTTACCAAGGACCCCCAGAGGTTATGATACGATTTGGGTAATCGTGGATCGTTTGACAAAGTCTGCGCACTTCTTGCCAATCAGAGAAAAGGATAACACTAGTAAGCTAGCTGAGCTGTACCTAAGGGAGATAGTAGCACGTCATGGAGTGCCTATCTCGATAATATCGGACAGAGATGGACGGTTTGTGTCAAGGATTTGGCAATCCTTCCAGGAAGCTTTTGGTTCTCAGTTGAATCTGAGTACTGCTTTTCACCCGCAGACGGACGGTTAAAGTGAGAGAACGATTCAGACGTTTAAAGATATGCTACGTGCTTGTGTAATGGATTTAGGTGGCAGTTAGGATACTCATCTGCCTTTGGTTGAGTTTTCCTATAACAACAGCTACCATACAAGCATCCAAGCTACGCCGTTCGAGACTCTCTATGGACAAAAGTGTCGATCGTCGTTATGCTTGGCAGATGCAGGCGACAGACAGCTGGTTGGTCCCGAACTGGTCCAAGAGACAACTGATAAGATCATGTAGATCCGAGAGCACATTATGGCGGCTCGTGATCGACAGAAGAGTTATGCGGACCAAAGACGAAAACCCTTGGAATTTGAAGTGGGTGATATAGTTTTGTTAAAGGTTGCACCTTGGAAAGGTGTGGCATCCTTTGGGAAGCATGGTAAGTTAAACCCACGTTATATCAGACCGTTCAGAATTTTGGAAAGGGTTGGTTCTGTAGCGTATAGGTTGGAGCTACCAGAAGAGCTTAATGGTGTTCATGATACATTCCATGTATCTAATCTGAAGAAAAGTCCGACTGAAGAGAGAGTGCTCATCCCTGCGGATGAAGTTCACATTGACGATACGCTCCACTTTACCAAAGAACCCGTTGAGGTTACAGATTGGAAGGTTAACAAGACTCAGAGGAGTAGTGTTAAGCTTGTCAAGGTTCGTTGGAATACACGTCACGGCCCAGAGTTTACTTGGGAGCGTGAAGACCGCATGAAAGCTAAGTACCCGCATTTGTTCCCTAACTCCCCTGCAGCTAATACTAAAGCCTAAAATTTCGGGACGAAATTTTCTTAACAGGGGGAGAATGTGACAACTGTCAAAATTCTAGGTATCCGTACAATTATTTAACAGTAATTAGTGCTTAATGACTGTGCTGGATTTCAATTGATGACATAAATTGCTTTCTGATTATTGTTATCATACATACATGTGCATCACATACTGCTAAATGACATACCATTATTGCATGAGACCTTTATTGATTCAAATGATGCACGACACACAGTTAGCACAGTTATCAGATAAATCAGAAAAATGCTGACGGAGTTCAGTACATAGACAGACATGGTATTGAGACATAGAATGAGCCAGAAACCAAGAGTTAAACTAGTATGGTGTGTAGGAAAGTAATGATCACAAAACTGCCTTCCTAGCGATAGTTTAAGTGCCGGAAAGTGCCTAAAACTCACATAAACTGCAGAAATCTGCAAAATTCAACATTTAAACACTTTAATATCATGCAGAAATATGGTTAAATGGTCCAGAATGCTTTCCTAAGTGTCGGGAATCAAAACTGTCACAAAAGGTAACATAAAGCACACTAAACTGCGTAGTTTAACACCTTAACGAACCGGTAACCAACCGAACAACCGGACACTACCCGAAACACCAAATTTTCACTAGAAGCATCGTTTTAACAATACCAAGCTAGTTATGGTCCCCAAACATCATAACATACTATATAAACATATAATAACTAAACACCTAACCAATATACTTATAATCTAACTAAATGATCTAACTTATCATCACAACACAACCAAGACCCCCCCCCCCCCCCCGTTTTGTGGACTGTCACATGTGGCCCCCACATGTGATTTTCTTTTTTTATTTTATTAGATTATGTTTCAACTTTTCAAACATATAAACCACTAGTTAAAATAATGTTGGAAGATTATAAGTAAATCCTAAAGTTCATAACCATCATCCTCACACTTCACTTCACACTTGA
This sequence comes from Helianthus tuberosus, assembly GCA_030545235.1. Classification (NCBI taxonomy): domain Eukaryota; kingdom Viridiplantae; phylum Streptophyta; class Magnoliopsida; order Asterales; family Asteraceae; genus Helianthus; species Helianthus tuberosus. Next base: position 1,998,843 of record JARYGA010008349.1, on the reverse strand, counting down.
GCTCCTCTTCTTCTTCCTCTCCTTGTTTCGGCCGAGAACACCAAGCACCACCACCATCACTATCATTCAATTCTCATATATTCCATTACTACTCAAAGGTGTAAGAAGGTGAATAAGGAAGTTAGGAACTCTTGGAAGCTAAAGGACCTCTCACACAAGCCTTTATCCACCTCACTTTCATCTAGTGATCATCCCTAGCCTTGAGCTAGTAGTAAGATCATTCTACACTCTATTTTATATCTTGTTTTGGTGGGTAAAGAATGATACAAGTTGTTAATCATGAAGAACACTATGAATCTTGAACATGAAACTTAAACATAAGACTAAAATCATAAGAAAACAAGTTGTTTAAGTGTTGTTATGATTGTTGATTGCTCCTGTTTATGATGTTAAACATCATATGATTCTTGCTAGATGGTGATTAAAGACATAATCTACCAAGATGAGAGGATGATTATGTTAAGATCAAAGTAATCATCCATATGTAAATCATGAACTTGAAGTGAAAGTTGTTTTTCTTGTGAAGTGATGATCAAAGTAAGCATAAAGTCTTGTAAATCTATGATTTCAAGAAACCAAGTTAAAATACAAGATTTACTTAAGCTTGGTTCTTAAAGGAATTAACCACATTTTTAGTGGTTAAACAAGTGTAGAAATATATATGTAACAAGAAAAACTCAAGAAGAAACATTTTTAGAAGAATGATTTATAAGTTGTAAACAACTAACTTCTTTAAAAATGATGTTTTTAAATAAACAACCACACTTTTAAGGGTAACTAAGCTTACTAAACACACTAGTAAGTTACTACAAATTTTTCTAAATTTTCAAGTTCATGAAGTAGTAATTTATGTTTGATTTTGCCAAATTGGTAAGTAATGGTTGGTTTGTGGTTGATTGTGTTGATTTATAAAAGAAAATGATATGTTTTGAAAGCATGGAAACCTCCATTTTTAGGGGAAACTATGGCAAAATTTTTCTAGAAATTTAACACTTAGAAAAATATTTTTAAACAAATATTTAAAAGTATAATTTTAAACCATGAATTTTCATATAAAGTTTGCCATAATTTTTGTTACAAAAATTATAAATATTGTGAAGAAACACTGGTTTAATTGACCGGAATCAACTAAACCAGGGGGTTTGAATCTGCATAAAAGGGGTTTATCTCTTCTCGTTCGATTCGTGGGTGTATGATCTTCTTACTCTCACAATAACTGCAAAACAACCACCGTTAGACTCGCCACGGGGAGAATGGAGGTTCTCTCCGTAACCACCATCCGGCGTGAGAATAAGTATAGGTTTTGTATGAAGAAGAAGAAGTGAAAGTGAAGTGAATGTAACTTGAAGATTATACCTGAATTATCCTTCTATTTATAGCCGAAATTTGGGCGGGAAAACCTGTTGGTGAAAAGTAGACGGAAAGTGCCACTTCCGTTTAGCAGTTATTTTTCTTTCCGTTAATCACTAACGATTTTGGGTATGCACACGAATCGCTATTTTGATCAGCGGTTGGGGTATTGCCACGTGGAAAGTGGTCGAGTGAAGATCTCTCTTCAATTCCGTGTCATCATCGTGACTTTAAGGGAGCTTGGGATGATGCCACGTGTCCATTCGGTTATAACCGACTGGTGGTGCACGATGGAGCTTTCTAGAAGGACACAGCTGTAATCCTGTGTGGCTCTTCTTCATGTTAATTATGTGGCAGCAGAGGAGTTCTTTTTATCCAAGTCTGGATATTGATTATGCGGAGGTGTCAGCTAGGATTTTTATCTTAGCTGTTATGGAGATTGGCGCAAGGATTGGCTAGTTCTCTTTTGGCGCGCAGATGTTGCTCATTCTTTTTCTTCTAAGTTCTCTTTGTAGGACCAGTGCGCGGCTGCGCAAGGTCTAAAGAGGGTTAGAAGGATGAGGATGTGGTGTGGTCCTAAGTACTCGAAGCAAGGTTTTTGGGACCTTACCCCTTCAAGTCCCCCCCACTCTAGTGTTGCTTTTATGCAAATAAGAGGAGCACTGGACTAGGAGAGATAGGTGTTTTTTTGCTGTAGAGCTTTTGGCGTAAAAATAGAGAATCTTTTGGGAGAAGATACTCTTGCTCATTATTCTGTTTTTGAAAATCTTGACTTTGGAAAAAATGGAAATCTTTTGTGGAGAAGATATTTGTACTTTTTCTTTACCCTGACTGTTCACTTGAGCGAGGAGCTTGTTTAATCATGAGCTGTCTGTTGTTTACGCCATCGGAAAATGGGAATATATTTTTTATTACCCCTTCGTCTTCTTATTGAACTGTAGCTTATTGGAATGTGTGAAGACGCTGTCAGGATGTATTTAATGGGATATGACGCTTGCAGTAGCAGCGCCGTTCCAAAGGGGGATGATTTGACACTTAATCATCAAAATTTCTACCATCTCTGACGTCATTTTATTTGCACTATATATACATATAGGAGTTGTAAAACTTTACCAAATTTGCCAGTATGAGAGTTAGGCGTCAATTCCGCTCTCGGAGAATCTCAGAAATCTTGAGGGTTTTCGAAGCTGCTGAAGGTTTACTCATGCTCACGGGCTTATCGCCGAAAGAAGTTGTTGGAATTGGGGAACCTTCTGGTTCTGTTCCTTATAAGTCTTCAGAGGTGGGTTATACTCTCGTTCATTCTAGAGGTGCCGACGGTGAAGGGGTTACCCGGTTGTCTGCGAATGTCCTGTGTCAACGTTTTCCGGCTGATCGGAAAGGTTGATGCTCTATAGTATATCGACGGCGTCGGAACAATTTCCCTTCTTTAGTTGACGCCAGAAATCATGTGGTACCTGCTGCTGGTGGCGACAATGAGTTGATTGCCGATTCCACCTGTTAGAATGGTATGGGGAAGCATTGTGTACCTCTGCCGAGGTTTTAGCTATGTTTCCTGGTGCTTATTTTGTTAATGTTATTTTGATATATTATCGTGTTTTGTAAATGCTGTTAAAGTGCTTTGTTGCACTAGTAACTTTTTGATGCACCGTTAGGTACATATGTTTGTTGCGCGTGGTGCGTTAGCGATATCAATTGTGTTTGAATTACAATATGTTGCATGTGTATAATTACTTTGTTTAGGTAAAGCGAATAAGAATGGTATTGAGCTCATGTGTGAATGTAGGTCTGGACTGTGCGCGGGACTTGTGCCCGTTAGACCGTTCATGAGACTTACAATGTTTCACCATAATGTTTTCGCGCGTACCAAAAGGAATTACATGCAATTTGTAATAAACAATAAAATATAAGGATAGACTTTGTATTAATAAGGCGCAGGGCCGTTGGATACAAAGTGAATAATTAGAATAAATATATTGCATGTATAAGTGTCTGGCCTTTCGGCTTGGCGTGTCATATGTAGCAGCTGCTGCGCGTTCTAGGTGCGGGGCACATCTGTTCCGTCGAGTCTCTTTAAGGTGTATGCCCCTTTGCCTAAGACTTCATGGATGATGTACGACCCTTCCCATTTAGGTGCTAGTTTGCCTGGCTTTTCTGCGTTGGACGCTTCGTTGTCGCGCAGGACGAAATCTCCTGGGACGAAGGTGCACACGCGTACGCACGCGTTGTAGTATTTATTTTTTTATACCTTGCTTCTGCAATGGCTGCGTTCTCGCGCCTTTCCTCGAGAAGGTCTAGATCCATTCTTCGTTCTTTTTCATTATTTTGTTTTTCCATGGCAAGCATGCGTGGTGACGGAAGGCCAACTTCTGCTGGGATTACCGCTTCTGATCCGTAAACTAGGCTGAATGGGGTTTCTCCTGTACTAGTCTTGGGCATGGTGCGATGAGCCCATAAAATTCTAGGGAGTTCATCCACCCATCCTCTGCGCGCGGTCCCGAGCCTTGCTTTGATACCGTCTACTATTTGCTTGTTCACGCTCTCCACTTGCCCGTTTGATTGCGGGTGCGCCACTGAAGCAAAGCTTTGCTCAATATTCATTTCTTTGAACCACTTCTGTAGATCTTCTGAAGCAAAGTTCATGCCGTTATCAGAAATGATGCGCAATGGTAACCCGAATCGGCAAATGATATGTTCCCAACTAAACTTGCGGATTACCATTGCTGTAGTCGACGCCAAAGCCTTTGCTTCCACCCATTTGGTGAAGTAGTATACCGCCACTATTATGAATTTTACAGCACCAGGTGTATATGGAAAAGGTCCGACTAGGTCAATACCCCACTGCTGGAAGGGCCAGGCTGAGGTGACCGGAACCAGAGGATTTTTCAGTCGTAGAGTCTTCGGCGCGTGGCGCTGACATGCTGTGCATTTGCGCAATAGTTATACTGTATCCACATGCATTCCTGGCCAGTAGTAGCCCACATTCATAATTATTTCCACGACCATTCGTGGTCCCGCGTGGATTCCACATAATCCTTCGTGGATTTCTCTGACTAAATATTGTTCGTCTGTTTTATCAACGCAGCGTAAGAGTGGACCTATAAATGATTTTCGGTATAAGATACCGTCCACCATTTCGTAATTCAGCGCTTTGTGTTGGATTTTTCTGGCCTCTGCCTTTCCTTCTGGAAGTTTCCCATGTTATAAGTACATAATGATTGGGGACATCCAGGATGGATTCCCAACTTCGATGACATTTACTTGTCTTAGGGGAACAGACGGATTAGACAGTACCTCAATGCGGACCTCTTTCGCTAGATGTTTGAAGCTGGTGGCGGCCAGTTTGCTCAGTGCGTCTGCATGTTTATTTTCACTTCTATTTATGTGGACTATTTTGAATGTTTGAAACTGGCTGATAAGCATTCGTGCCTGCTCTAAATATAAAGCCATGGCTTCACCCTTAGCATCGTAATGACCATTGACTTGCTCCACCACTAGCTTGGAATCGACGTGAGCTTCGAGGTTTTTCGCTCCCATTTTAAGTGCCAAGCGGAGGCCCGCAAGAAATGCTTCGTACTCAGCCTCATTGTTTGTACTTTTGAAATTTAGGCGTATTACGTATGTGAGCTCGTGATTGTTTGGGCTAACCAGTCAAAGGCCTGCGTCTGCACCATCATCATTGGAAGCACCGTCTGTGTGTAACGTCCAAACCCTATCGTCGAATACTGGGATAGGGTTTTGGATTGCCTCGCATTCTTGTATCTTGTCAACTGGTACCTCGGTGGCGAAGTCCGCCAATACTTGCCTTTTGATTGCTGGTCGGGGTTTGTATAGGATATTGTACCCTCCTAGCTCGATGGCCCATTTGGCCAAACGCCCCGCGACATCGGGTTTGGACGGAATTTGGCCTAGATGATAATTAGTGAGTACTGTAATAACATGGCTAGAGAAATACCGGCGCAGTCTTCGTGACGCATGTACCAATGCGAGGACGAGTTTTTCTATCATCGAGTACCGTGTCTCCGGGCCAGTTAGCATCTTACTGATGTAGTATATCGGAGTTTGAACGCCATCTCTTTCTACCATTAATACTGCGCCAACCGCTACTTCTGCTGCGGACAGATATAGGATCAGTGGTTCCTCCTCTCGTGGTGCTGTTAAAGTTGGTAACTGGATCAGAAATTCCTTCATTTGTTTGAAGGTTGTCTCCGCTTCTGGTGTCCATTGAAAGTGGCTCTTCTTGGCGCAGTTGCGCAACGTGCTAATGAACAGATAAGATTTCGCAGCGTGATTTGCTAAGAATGTGTTTAATGCCGCTAATCGTCCCGCGAGACGTTGCATTTCTTTAACTGTTGCTGGTGACGGCATTAGTTGAATGGCCTGTACTTTCTCCGGATTGACTTTAAAACCGTCTCTGGTTACTATGAACCCTAGAAATTTGCCCTCCTCCATTCCGAAGGAGCATTTTGTTGGTTCAGTTTTAGATTGACACTGCGCAAAGAGTCGAACGTGCGCTGAATGTTTGCGAGCATGGTCTCTTCTTCTTGGCTCATGATGACGAGGTCATCCATATAAACTTCCACTGTTTTACAAATGTCTTCCCCGATAACTCTATCCATCAAGCGTTGGTAAGTAGCCCCTGCGTTGCGGAGGCCAAAAGGCATTTTCGTATAGCAAAAGATGCCTTTGTCTGTACGAAAAGCCGTTTTTTCTTCATCTTCCTCTTTCATCTGTACTTGATGGTAGCCCTTATAACAGTCTAGAAAACACTTCAGCGGAAGGATGCTAGAGAGTCAACTTTCTTGTCTATTTCCGGGAGTGCATAGCAGTCTTTTGGGCAAGCTTTGTTGAGGTCTTTGAAGTCGACACACATGCGCCACCCTCCATTGTGTTTTTGGACCATTACTGGGTTGGCTACCCAGGTTTGGTACTGTACTTCGCGCAGGATCCCAGCGTTAAGTAATTATATTACTTGCTCGTTCATTGCTTCTGCCTTTTCTGCGCTGAGACTGCGTCTTCCTTGTGCGACAGGTTCTGCTAAAGGTCGGACATTTAAACAGTGTTGCACTCTGTCTCGTGGTACTCCAGTCATGTCCGCTGGGGACCAGGCGAAGATGTCCATGTTGTTGGAGAGTAGTTCCTTCAATTGCATCCGTATTTCCGGTGAAATGGCGTGCCCTAATAAAATGGTTTGTTCTGGATACTCCTTATTGAGGACCCATTTTTCCGGCTCATTCGATGTTGAGGGTTTGGCAACCTTTGCTGGTGGTTCATCGTCCACGTACATAACTTCCTTGCTGGAATACAAAATTGCTACCCTAGTTTCTGTCAGAAACCCACAAAGCAGTGTGCGGTATGGAGGTAATCATGCTGAATTCTCTCTGAGATCGCCTTCCCAATAACACATCATGTCTTGACGTTGCTGGCATAACCATGAAATTCACTGTGACAGTGCGCAAGTGTTCGCCATCTGAGAGAGTCACGGGAAAAGCGATTTGGCCCAGCGGAAAGACAGCTTCGTTGCAGAAACCAGTGAGAGGAAAATCAACTGGTTTTAAGCGTGCCTTATCCTCTGGATCGAGTTGCTTAAAACATTGTTCATAGATTATATCCATTGAACTTCCTGGATCTATGAACATATAACCGGTTTGGTAATGGCCGAAGATGCCAGTGATAATTACTAGACGTTCTTCTTGAGGACCTCCGGGTACAACAGGGAATACTACTTGTTGCTCTCGCCAATGCTGATTATGGCTTCGTTTGTTCGGCCTTCGTGAGGGACCTCCTTGTACCATATTTATCTGCTTTGGTTTATATCCCTAGGGATTGGTATCTTCTGAGTTTTGTGTCACATCCTTTTGGCCGCTGAATTGGATGTCCCACTGATGGTTTGACTGTGGGTCCAATGTTGCAGTGTCGGATTTTCCCTTGTTTATTTTTTGAGTATCAAATCTGTTGTACAATAACTCAGATCTGATGTTTTGTGCAAAAATTTGGTTCATGGCGTTCTGGAACCTGGGGAACCAGTACTCTGGAGTTTCCTCCGGGAGTAGATCTGGGCGATTATGAACTCCCATTTGTACCCTGGAGCCCTATTCCTCCAGATAACTTTTGTTGCTTTCTTTGCTACCCATAATTCCGTAGATCTGGATATCTTAGGTTACAGTACCCTTGACTTCAGATCAAGGACCTGATGAGTGAATTGACGAGTTCTCTGCCATATAAAACAGAAAATGAAGAGAAAATGAATTGAAATGAAAAGAGATGAATAGAAACTGAGAAATCGGTGGGCGCCAATGAAGAAACATTGGTTTAATTGATCGGAATCAACTGAACCAGGGGGTTTGAATCTGCATAAAAGGGGTTTATCTCTTCTTGTTCGATTCGTGGGTGTATGATCTTCTTCCTCTCAAAATAACTGCAAAACAACCACCGTTAGACTCGCCACGGGGAGAATGGAGGTTCTCTCCGTGACCACCCTCCGGCGTGAGAATAAGTACAGGTTTTTTATGAAGAAGAAAAAGAAGTGAAAGTGAAGTGAATGTAACTTGAAGATTATACCTGAATTATCCTTCTATTTATAGCCGAAATTTGGGCAGGAAAACCTGTTGGTGAAAAGTTGACGGAAAGTGCCACTTCCGTTTAGCGGTTATTTTTCTTTCCGTTAATCACTAACGATTTTGGGTATGCACACGAATCGCTATTTTGATCAACGGTTGGGGTATTGCCTCGTGGAAAGTGGTCGAGTGAAGATCTCTCTTCAATTCCGTGCCATCATCGTGACTTCAAGGGAGCTTGGGATGATGCCACGTGTCCATTCGGTTATAACCGACTGGTGGTGCACGATGGAGCTTTCTAGAAGGACACACTTGTAATCCTGTGTGGCTCTTCTTCATGTTAATTCTGTGGCAGCAGAGGAGTTGTTTTTATCCAAGTCTGGATATTGATTATGCGGAGGTGTCAGCTAGGATTTTTATCTTAGCTGTTATGGAGATTGGCGCAAGGATTGGCTAGTTCCCTTTTGGCGCGCAGATGTTGCTCATTCTTTTTCTTCTAAGTTCTCTTTGTAGGACCAATGCACGGCCGCGCAAGGTCTAAAGAGGGTTAGAAGGATGAGGATGTGGTATGGTCCTAAGTACTCGAAGCGAGGTTTTTGGGACCTTACCCCTTCATATTGGAAGTTGGTTTTTGTAAATAAAAGTGACTAAATATGTATTTAGGAAAATATATATTTAGATGTCACCATGTGTGTAATTATTTGTATATTATGTGTATTAGTTATATTATTTTAGGACTTGAAATAATATAACTCACCAAAATACCAAAAATTACGATCCAAAATATTACCAAAATTCCAAGAAATAAATATACAAACTATACCCAAAATATTGGATAAGCCAAACAAGGAATATAACTCACATAAATATTCCGGAAAATTGATTCATAAGTATATTTTGGTAAATAGTATTTTAGACACCAAGAGAACAAAAATATGATTATTACAATTATTACAAAATATATCATATTTTTGACAAGGAGAAAATACATTATTTTTGGTAAGTAAAAATATATATTTTCTTGGAAATTATTAGAAGATATATTATTTTTGAGAGAAAATATATATTTTCTTGAATAAACATGAAATACATTATTTTTGGGTGAAAAATAAGTTTATATATATTTTCCAAGTTAAACTTGAAAATATATTATTTTTGAGACTTATATGAAATTTATAAATATTTTTGGCAAGGGAAAAATTATAAGTAATTTTTCTATGAAATACTTCTTAAAATATATATTTTGAGAATATATATTGATGAATTTTCTATTAGAAATATTATTCCGGAAAAGTTAATACAAAAGTTAAGTATAAGGATACTTAATTAACACAATAAAAATACGTATTCTCGTAAGTATAAATACACACCGGAATACACCATCGATACTTGGCAAAAATACACAAGTATAAGAATATGAGTATAAATACACCCATCCTTGGGGAAATATTCATGTACAAATACATAAGTGTGACAAGTTAAAATATATTATTTTAACTCATATTCTAAAAATTAAATAAATATAATTTAAGTTAAAATATTTATTATTTTAACAATTAATTATATAACTTGGAATAATATTGATGACACAAAGAAACGTAACTCAAATATACTAATTAAGACTAAGTCAAGGCACGACCCGCCCATCTAATAAACCGTAGTACGTTGTAGGTAGTCGTGCACACCAGTAGCAGCTTCGGGTTACGTTGGATACGTAGAACGCAAGATAGTGAGTTCATATCCCCCTTTTCTTTTAACTGTTTTCGATTTTTATAACTTCGGGGGTGAAGTACATGTTACAAAATGTTTACAAAGGATTACAAATGGTATGGTTAGCTAAGGAATGACTGTTAGATCATGTGAATGGGTAGGCGCACACTTAAGACCATTAATCCTTGTATAAGGACCGAGGGACATGAGTGATAGATCTATTTGGGTGTAGCGAGCCCACACCCATGTGGACCGGGGTTTGGCCCATGAGGTGACTATGTCTTACAGCCGGAGGCCCGGTACAAAATCTGCTAGGTTTGAGCCTTCCTACGCCGTTGCACACCTGTTAATGGCCTTGCAAACCATTAATTGATCTGTTTCCCTGTTTGCTTTCATACCGAGTTTACAAAACATACATACTTACAATGATTTCAAAGGTTTATTCGTGCACACATACAAAACACATGAACTCGCTCAACTTTTGTTGATGTTTTCAAACTACATGTATTTCAGGGAATTAAATGTGGATCTGGCGGGCGTTTGGAAGTTTCAAGTGATGTTGGAAATAAAAGATGTCATCTGGTGTCTAAGGGTTTGGATTGTGTATCTTATCCTGAATAAGATACATAGTTCAAAGCCTAGTTTCTAGTAATGTCTTTTGTCGAGTCCTTATGGAACTCTAAAACAATTTGAATAGTTTGTAATTTGGATTTGAAGTCTATGTTTGGTTTTTAAAACAATGGTGGTGTGATGTTTCAAACTTAATCAATGGATGAACATCTTGGTTTTATCATATAGTTGTTTGTTATGGTTGAATGCAATGATATTAAGCAAGTCACACATAATCACACTTCCGCAAAAGTCAGGGTGTGACAGAATATGGCTATGTCAGCATTTAAGGCAGATAAGTTTGCTAAGAAATATGGTCGTCGTCTTATGAATGCTCGTCCTAGAGTGCTAAAAGACAAGCTAAGGTGCTACAGGTGCTATGAACCAGGACACTTTGCTAGGGATTGCAAGAAGGTTCTTGGAGGTTATGAAACTACTCAGGCAACAGCGGCTAGGAACAAGGAAAGGTCTATGGTACCCGTTACTCCTGCAGAGGGTTCGACTTAAACTGGACAAGGAAATTCTGGAGCTGGAAGGGCTTTGATTGCTCAGGAGCAGACTGGATTCAACTGGGCTGATGTTGTTGCTCAAGTGGAATCAATGAAGCTGTCTGAAACTGTTGCTGTGGATAGGGTTCATCAGTGCTTGATGGCTATGACCGAGGAACCAAAATCACTCACCGAGACGGGAAATTCTCTTTTATGTACTGAACATTGTAGGAAGAAAGTTGCTTTGCTGAGATCTCAAAATTCAGCTTTAATCACTGATTACAACACTGTGATGGGAAAGTACATCAGTCTTCGAGAGAATAATAAAATTCTCTATGAAAAGATTGAGGCACTTAAGAAGGACATAGCTCAACTTCACAGAGATGTAAACCAACAGCAATGTTGGGTTCATGATTACAAACATAGACTCACAGTCAAAACTCTTGAATGTGACTCTGAGAAGGGTGAGCTAGAGCTCCTCACTGGAAAGTACAAACAGAACGGGTTAAACATCAAAAAGTTTGATACTTCCAGTGACACAGTTCGTAATCTGTGTAATATGCAACTTTCTTATAAGGAAAACAAGGGAAAGGGATTGGGATATACACAGGTTCCGCCACCATACAATCATAATTATTCCAGATTGCCTATCACTGAGCAGGAAATGGAAAATTATGACAAAATGATGTATGGCAAGCCTAGTGATTATGTTACATATGATCCATCTAAGTTTAAAAATGATCCACAAGCTGATCTGTCACACCCCGACTTTCCACGTGTCACCGGTGGGCCCGGTAGGGGAGTATCGTGACGTGGTTGGCAACATAATAGTCAAACAACACAATATATATGAATGCACAGCGGAAGCAAAATATAAATTATATTTCAATCCGAATTTAAAGTAATATCCAGTATTACAACGGAAATAAAGGATCCACAGGCGGATCTTAAAACGTATCATTTGTTCAACAGACTTTAGACGCCTAGAACTTGCAAGATTCCTTATTAGCGCCCTGAGCTTCCAGCCAATTACGTTCAGTACCTGTCACTTAACCTTTTTGGAAAATACGTCAGTTTTCACTGGTAAATACACTCAACCGACTCATTTGAAAAGAGTTTAAGAAAATTGATTTGAATGCACGTGGCACAAAATATCTTTTATAATTTGATTAAAATGCTCAGAGGCAAAATTAACCTTTTTAACTTGGAACAATTATATTTATAACCTTGTATACAGATTTACATGTTCGTTGTACGTTCAGGGCCCGATGTAGAAACCGAGTCAGATTAACAGACACACCACAAGTATAGGCCCACATGGAAGTGAGATACTGTTATTACTTAAGCAACTGTCAGGTGTATGCCTACACCCCGTGCTTAAGACGTGGCCATTTTATAATACAATGATGTCAAGGATATCCGGGACATGGTCATTAACCCCTAAAGGCTTTTATTTCAAACAATACAGATTAAACCGGGTTACCTCAATAATTTAATCACAATCCGACTAAATATTCAATACCCGACCAAGCGGTATCATTATACCGTATCCCAAGCCCGTATAGGGAAAATAAGTTAAGAGTATTTACCTGAGCTAGCTCCTGTCTTAAATAGCAAGAATTAATAACTCAGCTGTATTCACTTAAGTAAGCGTAGGTACAATTTACCGGAAGGCTCTAGTCTGGAATGATGGTATAAATAACCAATTAGAATGCTAACGGGTCTTTAATTAAGCCTAGCTTAGACCGGTTAGTCTTAGAGAAATATACGGTTCAAACGCATGATTAGGCGAAGACCGGATAGAATGTGATTTAGACCCAACAAGTTCAGAGACTTGCTTAATATGGGTCCTTCATACACATTCTGGATTTTGAGATAAAACCGTTAGGGTTTGACCCGTTTAGGCTAGTTTATGTAAACTAGTTACATAAACCGAACCGAACGTGTAATAAGCGTAACGGGTAGTGATGAGAGCCATTTACAGGTTTCCTAAGTTAATATGCTTCATATATGTTGTGACATCAGTAAGATGTCTTTCATTATGCCCGAAATGAATTTAATCACAAACTATACCCCGTAGGGGTAGTTTGGTCATTTTAAAGGTTGTAAAAGAGTTTAAGTGTCAACCTGAGTTACAGGCCTGATGTAATCAGCAAATATACTCAATTTTCTAAGTTATATCAGTAGATTAAAGTATATAAGTGAAATTTATCAATTATAACCAAATTATGCCCCGTAGGGGTATTTTGGTAATTTCACATAAGCCGAAAAGCTCAAAACTGACGTCTGAGTTTATCAACCTTTGCTTACTGTTAAAATATTATAATTTGCCTCAAATATCAGTAGGTATCACCCTTGGTATGTTTAAAATAATCTTAGTACATACTATGCGTTAAAAACGCTTAATTAGGCGATTAAAAGCCGTTTACGGGTTCGATACATAAATCTGATATTTTTACTATTCCAGAAGGCTTAAAATAATTTATTTATCATTTAAGGTCAGTAGCAAAAGGTTTGGAGACGTTTGGATATGTAAAACTCATTTTATGGCCCGTAAGGGCAAAACCGACAATTACCGGATTAAGCCTACGACTATAAGTTATGCTCAGCCTAAAATTTATTAAAAATCTTTAAAAATCCCAAAATAATATATTACATCAGTGGGTAAAAGATTTGATATCAAAAAGTAGGCTTAACTAGGCTATACGCTAATTACGCCGTTTTATTAACATAAAGCTTTAATTTTACGCTAACGAGCATAACTCTTATTCTACACCTCAAACTGATGTCAAACTTTGCATACAATTCTATATATCAGTAATTAAGGTTTCTACTCTTTTATATTTTCAAAAATCACGTTTTAAGGTGAAAAGGGCATAATGGTCAACATATGAGCGATTAACGGAATCATGCGAATTAATTGGTTAACTAATGAACCATGGTGTATAATCACAGAGGGTTATACTAGCATGTAACCTGGTCCAAATGAAGCTCTTAGGTATTTCTAAAACATACCATAATGGGTCAGAACTGAAAGTCAAAGTATAAGTCAAACTATGCGACTTTCGGTTCTGAACCGGGTCTAAACAGGAAATTGTCGGGTTGAACATGTTTAGACATGTCCTTACACTAATTACCAAGTTATATTAATGATCAAACAGGTTGTATGTGTTCTACATTGCTAATTATGCATAAATTGTAATTTACACATTCTGTTGACTTTTTAAATACAAGTTTGACCCGACATTTGACCTTGTTAGAGTGGGAATCAGGGGGAACCCTTTTGAGGGTTTATTACTCACATAATTACCAACTTATAACTACTTTTGATTCGACTAATCACTGGACCATTAGGGATTAATCTTAAAGTCAACCGTTAATTACGACGGTTTGACTTTTAAGCTAAAACTAAGCTAAAACTTAATCAAGAAAGGTTTAGCAAACTTACCAAGGTCCTATGCACGAAATGTGATCACTTGAGAGAAGGCTTGAGCTCCAGAAGTGATCAGGAATGCAAGAATGAAGTGTGAGGAACTTGGTTGCAACTTTGGTCCTTATATAGTGATTTAATCACCATAAGAAGTTGACACACAAGGCTATGACTGACCATAACTCATCAACAAGTGTCCCTAAGTGTTTAGGGGGTACTTAGGGGCCAAGAAATATGAGGAAAATCGGTCATAAGTCGAGCAAGATGAAAAAGGCAGGCAAGAAACAAAAAAAATCGGACCAGACCACCCTTAGCGTGACGCGAAGGCCCCCCCCTGGGGCTTAGCGTCGCGCGAGGCCCTCCTGCACAAGATCTTATAATTTTGATTTTTATGCAATGGTCCTTGGCTCTTTAAACTTCGATTAGACATCATTTTCTTGCACTTTGAGCCCTCCAAATTGATGTTTAGGGGCCTTAAGACATATACCCATTTTGTTAAGTCCCCGGTTAACATTATTGTTACCCGAAAAGTCCTAACTTTCAACGTAGACGCTTTAACCCCTTGTAAACGAATTTGATCACAACTTGCTCATACGATAACGAAACCTTATGAAATTTATATCGTATATTCTAGTGAGCATAATTAACCGTTACAAAGCTTTGGGTTTGCTAAAAGGTCACTCAGAGGTATAATTTAAACATGTTGACACATTTAACCCCTGTAGTTTGTAATCTCTCACTTTCCTTCATATTTCGCTTCGTGTGATCCATGATTTATTCGTTTGAAGGTATGAGCATCATGTAGGTTTAATATATAATATATTTATTCATTGTTGACATTTAGAACTCGTATTTCCACATACTTTTCAAGTTTGTCAACTTTAGTCCTTCTATAATATTCTTTCACACGTTTTAAACATATGACACGTGTCAATACATTATAGGACGTGAATTTTCGAGGTGTTATATCCTCACCCCCTTAAAATAAATCTCGACCCGAGATTTACTGAAGTAAAGGAAGTATTTTCTGCCTAATAATGGCAACTTACAGATAATTAGGGATTTGTATGACCTTATTCGTTGTTTCCAATGCAACTTTCGGATCCAGATAAGTGGACCTTCCAAAGTCTCATCCATTCAACGGATGTCTTGATATTTCATTTATACAAGGTCTCCTAAGGAGTCACCTTGATACTTATATACAACTAATTAGGAAAAGCTTATCTTAAGGTGAGATGGTTATTTCAACCATTGCTCAAAACAATTCTTAAGGAGTAGCTAATCCTTACAGTTGGTCGATCAAATCGATGATCCTGGGCAGTTGATGGCAATTCTTAATCGTTGCCAAATTAGGGCTGCGGTAATTAGTATATCAAGTCAGACTTCAGTTCACCCATCATTGCTTGTGTCAAATAAGTGACACCTTTATGTTACTAGTCCACGGATTCCTTAATCGGAAACATTTACTGGGACAATTCCATTCTGGATATCTCCTTTGAATACCATTAGTTGACTTTAGTATCATATGATCATCGGAATATCTTTGTGGTCCCATGCATTAAACCTCCATACTGATCAGGCATGGAAGCAATCTATGGAACATATGAAGATATACCAATCCTCATATGGCGCTTTTTATCATACTGTTTGGTATTCGCAATCAATAAGAATTAAAGAGATGTCAATTACATGCGAATGTCCTTTATCTATAGAGAGGGTACATTAGAAATTTTTTTATAGATTTAGGAACAGAAAAATTTGCTCCTATTACTAAATGGATCAACTTCTTAGTTGCGATTCGACAACTGCTATTCATCATCCTCATGGCTTTATATACTAACCATGGTTTCATTAAACCATACAGGCCAATATAGCATTAACATTCTTAATGAACGTTATTTAATATATATCAATTTTACTTAGCCTAGGTCACAAAAGACCATTTATGGCATTTAAAGTTTGGTCCTAATCCATCATCTTTTTGACAGAGGATCAAAATGTCACATCTGTCTTTATTATAGGGATGAATTTGGATAGCTTGAAAGCTTGCCATAAGGATATCAGAAAAGAGTGATTCCAAATAGAATATCAATCTAAGATTTGTTGGGCATTTTCTATAGTGTCATCGGCAAATTTCTATCTCGTGTTAAATGGCTGGAGTCCTAATCAGCGGGGACAACAGTTCACAATACTTATAGTTCCTCATAGAATCATATTTGCCAGTATCAAATAAATTTCTGTATAAACTGCTTGATAAGGAAAGATACCTGTTGTATAGTTATCATTCTGCACCATCTCTTAGGCGTTCATCTGATTCCTAGGGCAGTTGGTCTTGATATGTCCCTTCTCGTTGCAACCATAACAGGTTGCATCTTTCAACTTCTTGCAATCCAGGGTTTTATGTTCCTTAGACTTGCAAATTCCACACGGTAGAGGCTGAGACTCAAATCTGCATTTCCCAAGATGGTATTTCCTATAGGTTTCGCACCTGGTCTTCTCTCCCGACTGCTGGTTATCTCTCTTAAACCCGGAACTCTTCTTATCTTCAAAACTCCTCTTCCTATCGGAGCGATGAGAGTTCTCATCCTCCCTTTTACGCTTTCCATCTTCAGAGGCTTTGACAGCCTTGTTTCTGACTACATCGAGTGTAAGAGATAGCGACAGATCTGCCGCTGACCTGAATGTAGTAGGTCTTGAAGCCTTAACACTGGCTTTGATTTCTGGGGCTAAACCCCCAATGAAGCGAGCAATTCTCTTGGGTTCTGGTGTTACTAGGTAAGGAACCAGTCTGGACAGGGTATTGAAACTGGTGAGGTAAGCTTGACAATCTAAGTTTGTCATCACCAATGATAAGAAATCTGATTCAATTCTTTCGACCTCGTGTTGAGGGCAGTAGTTCTCCATAATGAGAGTAACAAACTGTTCCCATGACATGTTGTAAAGTGGGATCTTCCCAGCAGCTTGAATGAGAGCCTTCCACCATGCTAGTGCCTCTCCTTTGAACGATTGGGATACATACTTTACTACATCCCTTTCAGCACAACCGCTGATGTCAACCACCGTGTCCATTTCATCCAACCAGGTCATACAATCTACTGCTCCTTTCTCCCCAGTGAAGTCCCGAGGTTTGCAGGAAACAAAGTATTTATAGGTACAGGACTTGGTACTTGTTTCATTATCGAACACTATCCTCTTGGATGGAACACTGTGTTGACCAGATGAATGTCGATCATCATCCTTCTTTGGTTCTTCTTTCTTAGCGGGCGGTGGCTTTCTGTGAGCCTCCGAATAAGTCTTAGGGTCAGACTTAGAGTGGGGTACAGATGAGGCTTTACTATTAGTCTCACTATACTCCCTAAATTGCTCCTCTACAGCTTTAGATATAGCTGAATCAATCAATGTACGAAGCTCTCCTCTGGTTATATTAATCCTTTCTTCATCGCGGTTTTCCAGAGGGTGACTGTTCTCTTCCTTTGACCTAGCCATGTAGCTTTAAATGCTACATAAAAATCAAACAAGGGCAAGGTTTATACGGAAGCTTTTACAGTTTTATCGTTATAAACGATTTATTAACCATGGTAATATAAACCACATTGGTTAATTTGTTAGTTATATTTAATTAGCATTTTCATTATAATTTATCCTAGTTATAAAACATTAAGGATATTAAGGTGGCGCAAAGGGCCTAGTCACAAGGACAGTTTTAAATTTACAAGCCATGATTTCAGAGAATCAAGGCATTAGGTTTGAATTAAAGTTCATTACCTTTTATTGACAGGGAGTTGTAGGCTACCTTTGTCTTTAGTCTCGGAGGACATTAACTATAGCTCGTAGGCATTTCCCTTCTAAGGGATGTTTATAATATGATCATCTTCATTTGATGATAGTAGTCAGGATCGCATTGATCATACAGACTAATAGGCTTGAGCATAGCTCACCACCATAGACAAGGAATCATAAAGATCAAATGTCAATGTCGCAAATGGACAATCCATTATAGCCCGTAGGCAAAACATCACTAGGATGTTATATTATGTTAGTCATGATTGCATTGATCATATAGACTATTAGACTTGAGCATAGCTCACCACCTTAGACAAGGAATCATAAAGATCACAATGTCTGTGTCTCAAATGGACAATACATTATAGCCCATAGGCAAAACATCACTAAAGGATGATTAGTTCAAATAAGGGAATTTAGATTAACCCCCTTTTTAAAGATGGCCTGTGTGACTTTAACGATTCACAGTTTACCAAAAATGTTATCACACTTACAGATGTTAACAGGGATTGGAATCTTTTAGATAAGTTTTACCGTCTTGGCCATGTCCGCAAATGACATTTAGGCTAGGTTTTACCGTCTTGGCCATGTCTGCAAATGACATTTAGGCTAGGTTTTATCATCTTGGCCATGTCTGCATTGACATTTAGGCTAGGTTTTACTTTTAAGATTCTTTTTAATATTTAATGCAGAACGATCCTAATTTGAGGTGTTAACAAGGATCTAACTCTAATTGTGGAACTACCGTCTTGGCCCTGTCTTAAAATGACACATGAGCTAGGTCTTGTCCTTTTTAGATATTGCCATTTTATTATAATGGTAGATTTTTTATAATATAGGAATGATATTTTTTTTTTAATATAATCTTTCCCTTAAAATTTAAATAAGTATATGGTTGCCCTAAACGGGACTTCTACAAAAATGACTTACCCATGCAAGAGCTAATCAGAAATTAACAAAGGAACCAAATAAGGACAAACAAAACGAATTTGAATTTGTCCTATGTTCATGTCTAGACTCAAGAATGTGCAACTGTGTAACTGAGATTAAACACAAAAGGCTAGTGTATAATTCACTCAGTGTTGGCTCTGATACCAACCTGTCACACCCCGATTTCCACGTGTCACCGGTGGGCCCGGTAGGGGAGTATCGTGACGTGGTTGGCAACATAATAGTCAAACAACACAATATATATGAATGCACAGCGGAAGCAAAAGATAAATTATATTTCAATCCGAATTTAAAGTAATATCCAGTATTACAACGGAAATAAAGGATCCACAGGCGGATCTTAAAACGTATCATTTGTTCAACAGACTTTAGACGCCTAGAACTTGCAAGATTCCTTATTAGCGCCCTGAGCTTCCAGCCAATTACGTTCAGTACCTGTCACTTAACCTTTTTGGAAAATACGTTAGTTTTCACTGGTAAATACACTCAACCGACTCATTTGAAAAGAGTTTAAGAAAATTGATTTGAATGCACGTGGCACAAAATATCTTTTATAATTTGATTAAAATGCTCAGAGGCAAAATTAACCTTTTTAACTTGGAACAATTATATTTATAACCTTGTATACAGATTTACATGTTCGTTGTACGTTCAGGGCCCGATGTAGAAACCGAGTCAGATTAACAGACACACCACAAGTATAGGCCCACATGGAAGTGAGATACCGTTATTACTTAAGCAACTGTCAGGTGTATGCCTACACCCCGTGCTTAAGACGTGGCCATTTTATAATACAATGATGTCAAGGATATCCGGGACATGGTCATTAACCCCTAAAGGCTTTTATTTCAAACAATACAGATTAAACCGGGTTACCTCAATAATTTAATCACAATCCGACTAAATATTCAATACCCGACCAAGTGGTATCATTATACCGTATCCCAAGCCCGTATAGGGAAAATAAGTTAAGAGTATTTACCTGAGCTAGCTCCTGTCTTAAATAGCAAGAATTAATAACTCAGCCGTATTCACTTAAGTAAGCGTAGGTACAATTTACCGGAAGGCTCTAGTCTGGAATGATGGTATAAATAACCAATTAGAATGCTAACGGGTCTTTAATTAAGCCTAGCTTAGACCGGTTAGTCTTAGAGAAATATACGGTTCAAACGCACGATTAGGCGAAGACCGGATAGAATGTGATTTAGACCCAACAAGTTCAGAGACTTGCTTAATATGGGTCCTTCATACACATTCTGGATTTTGAGATAAAACCGTTAGGGTTTGACCCGTTTAGGCTAGTTTATGTAAACTAGTTACATAAACCGACCCGAACGCGTAATAAGCGTAACGGGTAGTGATGAGAGCCATTTACAGGTTTCCTAAGTTAATATGCTTCATATATGTTGTGACATCAGTAAGATGTCTTTCATTATGCCCGAAATGAATTTAATCACAAACTATGCCCCGTAGGGGTAGTTTGGTCATTTTAAAGGTTATAAAAGAGTTTAAGTGTCAACCTGAGTTACAGGCCTGATGTAATCAGCAAATATACTCAATTTGCTAAGTTATATCAGTAGATTAAAGTATATAAGTGAAATTTATCAATTATAACCAAATTATGCCCCGTAGGGGTATTTTGGTAATTTCACATAAGCCGAAAAGCTCAAAACTGACGTCTGAGTTTATCAACCTTTGCTTACTTTTAAAATATTATAATTTGCCTCAAATATCAGTAGGTATCACCCTTGGTATGTTTAAAATAATCTTAGTACATACTATGCGTTAAAAAAGCTTAATTAGGCGATTAAAAGCCGTTTACGGGTTCGATACATAAATCTGATATTTTTACTATTCCAGAAGGCTTAAAATAATTTATTTATCATTTAAGGTCAGTAGCAAAAGGTTTGGAGTCGTTTGGATATGTAAAACTCATTTTATGGCCCGTAAGGGCAAAACCGACAATTACCGGATTAAGCCTACGACTATAAGTTATGCTCAGCCTAAAATTTATTAAAAATCTTTAAAAATCCCAAAATAATATATTACATCAGTGGGTAAAAGATTTGATATCAAAAAGTAGGCTTAACTAGGCTATACGCTAATTACGCCGTTTTATTAACATAAAGCTTTAATTTTACGCTAACGAGCATAACTCTTATTCTACACCTCAAACTGATGTCAAACTTTGTATACAAGTCTATATATCAGTAATTAAGGTTTCTACTCTTTTATATTTTCAAAAATCACGTTTTAAGGTGAAAAGGGCATAATGGTCAACATATGAGCGATTAATGGAATCATGCGAATTAATTGGTTAACTAATGAACCATGGTGTATAATCACAGAGGGTTATACTAGCATGTAACCTGGTCCAAGTGAAGCTCTTAGGTATTTCTAAAACATACCATAATGGGTCAGAACTGAAAGTCAAAGTATAAGTCAAACTATGCGACTTTCGGTTCTGAACCGGGTCTAAACAGGAAATTGTCGGGTTGAACATGTTTAGACATGTCCTTACACTAATTACCAAGTTATATTAATGATCAAACAGGTTGTATGTGTTCTACATTGCTAATTATGCATAAATTGTAATTTACACATTCTGTTGACTTTTTAAATACAAGTTTGACCCGACATTTGACCTAGTTAGAGTGGGAATCAGGGGGAACCCTTTTGAGGGTTTATTACTCACATAATTACCAACTTATAACTACTTTTGATTCGACTAATCACTGGACCATTAGGGATTAATCTTAAAGTCAACCGTTAATTACGACGGTTTGACTTTTAAGCTAAAACTAAGCTAAAACTTAATCAAGAAAGGTTTAGCAAACTTACCAAGGTCCTATGCAAGAAATGTGATCACTTGAGAGAAGGCTTGAGCTCCAGAAGTGATCAGGAATGCAAGAATTAAGTGTGAGGAACTTGGTTGCAACTTTGGTCCTTATATAGTGATTTAATCACCATAAGAAGTTGACGCACAAGGCTATGACTGACCATAACTCATCAACAAGTGTCCCTAAGTGTTTAGGGGGTACTTAGGGGCCAAGAAATATGAGGAAAATCGGTCATAAGTCGAGCAAGATGAAAAAGGCAGGCAAGAAACAAAAAAAATCGGACCAGACCACCCTTAGCGTGACGCGAAGCCCCCCCCCCCTTGGGGCTTAGCGTCGCGCGAGGCCCTCCTGCACAAGATCTTATACTTTTGATTTTTATGCAATGGTCCTTGGCTCTTCAAACTTCGATTAGACATCATTTTCTTGCACTTTGAGCCCTCCAAATTGATGTTTAGGGGCCTTAAGACATATACCCATTTTGTTAAGTCCCCGGTTAACATTATTGTTACCCGAAAAGTCCTAACTTTCAACGTAGACGCTTTAACCCCTTGTAAACGAATTTGATCACAACTTGCTCATACGATAACGAAACCTTATGAAATTTATATCGTATATTCTAGTGAGCATAATTAACTGTTACAAAGCTTTGGGTTTGCTAAAAGGTCACTCAGAGGTATAATTTAAACATGTTGACACATTTAACCCCTGTAGTTTGTAATCTCTCACTTTCCTTCATATTTCGCTTCGTATGATCCATGATTTATTCGTTTGAAGGTATGAGCATCATGTAGGTTTAATATATAATATATTTATTCATTGTTGACATTTAGAACTCGTATTTCCACATACTTTTCAAGTTTGTCAACTTTAGTCCTTCTATAATATTCTTTCACACGTTTTAAACATATGACACGTGTCAATACATTATAGGACGTGAATTTTCGAGGTGTTACATGATCTCAAGAAACAAATGAATTTTGTCAAAAATGAAAATGTTCAAAATGAATCAGCAGATAAGTCCGATCATATAAATGAAACAGTAAAAATTACAGAAGCCAAAACTGAAACAAAAACGGAACCAGTTAACACACCCGCAGAGGAGATGAAGGAAAGTTCACCAAATTCTGATTCTGTTGAAAATACTTACTGTTCTAGTTTGTGTGCAGAGTCAATAAGAACTGAAGAGAAGTCTAAAGAGGATGATGAATCACATCAAAGTGTTGCTGATAATGTTATTTCTGATAAAAATGACCTTTATGCTTGGAATTGTGTTTTTTCTTGGTTTGCTGAGACTTGGGGTGTTCCCACTAAAACTGATGAATCTGGTGCTATTATTTTAGATTATGCATGTGATAAAAATGACTATGTTGAGAATGTTGAAAATGTTGAAGATGTTGTGGCAGGAGAGCCTGATGTGTCATCTGAGGAACTTGAGACATCTATTTCAAGTGACTCAGAAAACAATTCTGATGATTTAGAAAACTGCAACTGTATGCCTGAAACATCAAATGACACATCAGATGCTCCCTGCAGTAATGATAAACTTGATGATTTTGATTGTGATAATGAAGAGATTATTGTTGAACAGGGATCATCTGACGTTCTTGGCGATCAAACAGAGGATTCAGGAATCTCAGATAATGAGCTCAAATCTTCGAGCATTTCTGATTGTGATAATCAATCAGAATCTAGCAGCATTGCGAATGAAGACAGTTAAACTGTCTTAGACACCGACTGCTCATCATCTGAGTTACCAGAATCGTCTAATGTCGAGAGCTCAGAGGTTGATCTGACTGAAGAAGAGACATCCATAAAGTCCAATTCTGCAGAAACCCATGAGAACATGAAAACTATGGAGAAGGAATCCATGGAAATCAATTCCACAGTCGAATCAGATGATGAAACTGTTGAAGAAATTATTGTGAAAACCTTCTCTGCAGATTCTCCTTAGAACATGGTCTCTAAAGAAAAGGAAGATGTGAAAGTCACTTCCACAGACAGTTCATCTATCGATCCCAAGAGTGACCTCAACAAAACAGAGTCAACTAAATCTGTTCCCCCTAAAAGAAAGCGGTCACATAGAAACAGAAGGCCAAAGAGAAAGAATGCAAAAAGGGAAAACCCAAATTTCAAGCAAACAGAACCCAAGCTCAAGGGTAAGGTCGCGGATACTTACTCTTGTGCTGACAGTTGTGAGCCAGGTTCATCCAAGAACAAGCATCCTTGAAAGCACTCAGCGTCAAATGAATGGAAAAGACGTGATCAGTTCTCGAGAATAACGCAAGCTGAACTAGATGTCTTTTTCTCAAAAAGGCAGACATGTTTTAATTGTGGAATTCCGGGACACATCGCAAGAAATTTTGTTCATCGTCCCTACTACTCTAGGAACATGTACCATCAGAAGGCCACGCACTCTCATTTTATCAAAAATCGACATCCCAAAGCAAGGCCCTCTGACAGAGACTGGAATATTGCTAAACAGGAAAACCAAAAATTATTAAAAACAAACAGGTTTCAAGAAAAGACAAAAGCTTTTTCATCAAACGGAAGTGTCTCGGAAACCTAAAAGTCCTGTTAGATCCCAGTCTCCATGTTCATAACCATCAACTTCTACCGCGTCACCTAAAACCACAAACAACAATAAAAATCATATGATCTTTCGCGAAGTTACCTACACAGATAGCGATGGTAAACTTAGGTCCTCTATGGCCTGGGTTCCAGTCTCTAACTGATTCCGTTGAATGTGCAGGAATGACTATGGATGGCTATCTTTAGACATTGGTTTATTGATAGTGGTTGTTCTAGACACATGACGGGAGACATATCCCAGTTGAATGACATCAAGATATTCGACGGAGGATGTGTTAACTTTGCTGGAGGAGAATCACCATGAAAGGCACAGTAAAAAATGGCGTCCTCACCTTTTCAGATGTTAACTATGTCCCTGAGCTTAAGCACAGTCTGTTGAGTGTATCGTAGATGTGTGACAAAGGAATGGAAGTTCTCTTCACTAAGAGTGGCTGTGTTATTTTGAAACCAGGAATTCTCATACCTGAAGACTGGTTTCTGATTGAAGCTGAACGTAGAGGAAATGCCTACGTAATTGATATGAACAAAGCACCTACTGATCAAGTTACTTGTTTGTTTTCAGAAATTGCTGAACATGATACTATGCTATGGCACCATCGGTTAGGTCACCTGAACACGAAAAATTTGAATCGATTAGCGAAAGGAGGTCTCGTCAGGAACTTGTCAATCAAGGATTTCATGCAAATAGAGAAATGTGAAGCATGTGCTCGAGGAAAGCAGCATCGTCGGCCTCATAAGTCCAAACCTGTTCACACCACTCCAAAGGTCTTGGAACTGCTGCATATGGATTTGTTTGGTTCGGTCAATGTACTCAGCATCGGGGGAAAGGCTTACTGTTTGGTCATCACAGATGATTTTTCTCATTTCACTTGGGTATTCTTCTTGGAGCAGAAAAGCGAGACTTCTGGTTTAATTAAGATATTTGTAATACTCATGGAGAATCAGTCAAATGAACGTGTAAAGATTTTCGCTGTGACAATGGAACAGAATTCAAGAATGTCGAGCTGAACGAATTTTGTGCTCTCAAAGGAATCGTCCATCAATACAGTACAGCAAGATCCCCTCAACAGAATGGGGTTACAGAAGGACGCAATCGTACTCTTATCGAAGCTGCTCGCACAATGCTGATAGATTCGGGTCTTCCACTCATATTCTGGGCAGAAGCAGTGAACACGGCTTGCTACGTTCAGAATCATGCATTGATCAACAAACGTCACATGAAAACTCCATATGAAATAGTTGAAGGTCAAAAACCCTCAGTGCAACACTTTCTTACTTTCGGTTGTCTGTGCGTACTTCTTCTCATGGATTCCAGAGGGAAATTTGAAGCTCGAGGAGATCCATGCTATTTCATTGGATACGCTAAAAACACTTCTTATCGTGTGTACAACAAGGTCAAGAAGCAGATTGTGGAAGCATATCATGTGGATTGGCTAGAAGAAAATCCAAAAGATACTCGCATTGGGCCTGATTGGCTATATGATTATTCCTCCTTGTTTAAATCGTTTCCTATTTTGTCTGATGAAATTGTTGATGCAGGAGTTTTAGATGCAGAGATGCTTATTCCCTTTGAAGATGAAGACGAGGATGTGCCCTTGCAAAATTTAATCAAGAAGCTCACTGTGAATCCATCAGAATTTGACAAGGAGGCAACAGCACAATGTCTCTCCTCCACTACTCGGGAGCCGATTCCTGATCCTTCAGCAGCTACCTCTGATGGTGAAGTTAGCAACTCTGAAGCCTCCGCAGGACCGTCAAACGTTCAAGGAGCTTCTCTGTTTCAAGAAGCAATTCCATCAGATTGTACTGTGGATCCTCTCAACACCGATGCACCAAATGAGGGGGAGACATCTGGAATAGCATCCAGAAGCTTTTCAAATTTGCAACCGAACCTGCAAGTCCCTGCAACAGCAATTCCACAGCATGTTCAGAAGAGTCACCAAATCACGAATATCATCAGCCCAGTATCTGCTAGTGTTCAGACCTGCAGCAAATCTGGGGACATCAATTTGTGCTTGTACTCTTGCTTCATATCACAGATTGAGCCTAAAAACATTAATGTTGCTTTGCAGGAACATGGATGGGTTGATGCGATGCATGAAGAGCTCAATCAATTTGAACGGCTTGGTGTTTGGAAACTTGAGAAACTGCCCCAAGGAAAACGATCCCTTGGCACACGATAGGTATTTCGTAACAAGCAAGATGATTCTGGTGTGATTGTGAGAAATAAGGCTAGATTAGTAGTCCAAGGTTTCAGTCAGGTTGAAGGTTTAGATTATGATGAAGTATATGCCCCAGTTGCACGTCTGGAAGCCATCCGTATTTTCCTGGCATATGCATCCTTTATGGGCTTTACAGTATATCAAATCGATGTCAAGATGGCATTTCTTTATGGCAAGGTCAAGGAAGAGATCTATGTTTCTCAACCACCAGGCTTCGTTGATCGAGAGAAAGAAGGGTATGCCTACAAGCTGGACAAGGCTCTGTATGGTTTGCACCAAGCACCTCGTGCATGGTATGCTACCCTAACAGAACATTTGCTCGCTCATGGGTACACTCGAGGGATGATTGATCAGACACTGTTCATCAAACATGTTGACAAGGACATCATCCTAGTTCAAATATACGTTGACGACATCATCTTCGGATCGAATAATGATGCACTTTGCAAGGAGTTTGAAGAGGTTATGAAGAGGAAGTTCGAGATGAGTTCCTTAGGAGAGATGACAATGTTTTTGGGCCTGCAAGTCCGTCAGAATAATCAAGGAATCTTGATTCACCAAAGTAAATATGTAAATGACGTTCTTGCAAAGTTCAGCATGACAGATTCAAAGCCAATAGACTCCCCAATTGCAGAACGGCCGTTGTTGACAGAGGATCCTGAGGGAAATCCTGTTAATCAAATGTTGTATCGCTCCATGATCGGCTCACTGATGTATCTGACTGCAAGCCGGCTAGACATTTTATACGCCGTTTGTCAGTGTGCTCATTATCAGGCTAACCCTAAACTCTCTTATCTAACTGTTGTCAAAAGAATTTTTAGATATTTGAAGGGAGCTACTAAACTCGGACTCTGGTATCCCAGAGATTCGAACTTTGATCTGTTTGCCTTTTCAGATAGCAACTTTGGAGGAACAGACAGGGATAGGAAATCTACTTCAGCTGGATGCCAGTTCTTGGGAGATAGACTCATTTCTTGGCAGTGCAAGAAGCAGCAGATAGTATCTCTCTCCACAGCAGAAGCAGAATATGTTGCAGCGTCTGCCTACTGCTCCCAGGTTCTTTGGATGCAACATGAGCTGGATGATTACGGTTTGACTTATCTTGATACAACCATTTATTGTGATAATGATGTCGCTATCCAGATCACTAAAAACCTTGTTTTTCACTCCAAAACCAACCACATTGACATCAAAATTCACTTCATAAGAGATTGCTTTGACAGAGGTCTTATTAAACTTGAACAGATCCACACTGATGCTAACACAACGGATCTTTTTACAAAACCTGTCAGCATCTCTAGGTTCAATGTGCTTGTAGACCTCCTGAAAATGATTCGCTTCACCGACTGAGCAATTAAAAAAAAACTTTAATGTATAAAGGGGTTTTTATGTGTCTCATCTGGTAAATTTGAGCATAAAGTATTCTACTTTTGCACAAATTTAGGGGGAGAAAAAGTTGTTGGGAAATGAAATAAGCTTTCGTGCTAAAGAACTTGAATAACACACGTAAGGTTTCAATGTTAAACAGGCTAGGCTCCACTGCGATGTGTTGATAGGTCTACCGCTCGAAAAGCAAAAAGAAGCAAAGTGATACAAACATAATGGACTGGACATCTCGTGGGTAACAGACCAACGGTGTATGATTTCATGGTATTAAATCCTGTGTTGATAGATAGCCAATATCTGAGGTTTCGGGCCTTTATACTGATAAATCATCCGGGATATCAGGGCTGTCACTCTGTTGCATCCAGACTATATGCAGACCTGAGCATAGTCAGGATATCTTGCAAAAAGAGCCACAAAAAGGGCCAAAACCTGAAAACGGAATAAATCTCACAAAAAGGAGAATTCCGTGTGCTATCAAAACCAAATTCAAACCGTTTAAGGTATCTGTCTCGCCCTCGTCAGATCTTCTCTGGTCTATCTGCTGTACGAAAGTACTGACCTGTTCACCAGGAAGCTGGCGTTGAAAACTTTAAGGATGATCTCAGTATACTCACCTGCTACGATGAACCGTTGTGCTTACCTTGATCGCGGGGGTATGCCTTGGAATGGGACACACAGATGTTTCAGTATAATTCTATCTAAAGCGTATCACAAAGCTAAAAGTTGAAGTTTGAGCGGTGGATTTAAGAAGACAAACATATCAACAATTGCATGGACCGGTCCAAGTAAACGAAGGGCTGAAAAGTGTTCCTTAATCAGTTCGAAAACGATTTGATCCCGTGGCAGTCTTCCCAAAATCACCCCTATGTTAGTATTTTGTGCATATTATTATTTTATTATTTAATGTTGCTCAGTGGGTTGCTTCGTTGATTTTGAAGGGGGTGTTTTGCTATCTTGAAAAGTTATTAAAATAATAATAAAAAAATTGGATCTGGATGGCCCGCTATTTCGGATGGGACCCATCAGAAATTGACTTAGTCAAACTGGCCCATCAGGTTTGACAAAGTCAAAATCTGAACAGGCCCACTATCTCGGACCTAACATCCGAAATGGGTCGGGCCCAATATAGTTCGAGATCATTAAATACATTAGCTGACAAGAGTTCGAGACACAAATCTCAGACGATCTCGGACCTCTCTTTTGAAGTTCTCTCTCTGTTTTCCTCATCTCGGACTATTTCGGACTGATCTCGGATTAAAGGTATTGGATTCCGGATCACAAAGCTGCATCACGGATGATCTCAGACCAATGATCATCATCACGGATGATTCCGGACTGGGAGATTCCCATCTCGGATGTCTCGGACGGAATGACTATGTCATTCCGGATGAAGAGGTTCATTCGAGATGAACCCCATCAGTCCGGATCTTGACCTGATCTTTGACCTGATCCTTGACTTGAACCTTTTAAATTGGACTTTTGGACTGCTTTTCTGGACTAATTTAATGACATGTCTACTTGTGTTCGAATTTTCGATGTGTTGATTTTATTGACTCGTCGTTAATCTAAATACAAGTTGACTTTCATGTTAAAAAATGATCAAACGACGACATTTTAGTGCAGAAAATGGCCGGTGCAATGATGAAAGAAGGAAATCAACGGCAATTGGAAGTAAACGAGTTTCATAATCAAGCGGGCTTCTTGTCAAACCCTCCAGCGGATCAAATAGAGCTATTTGGATCTTTAATCAGGGGTTTGAACAATTGTCCTCTCACGCACGCTTTAAGAGCAAATCCAGTAATGTGCAACAGTTGCATCAATACTTTCTGGAACACTGCAAAGATTAATAGGCAAGGTGCAGGATCGAATGAAGCAACGGTGCAAAAGACAAAGATTATTGTGACCGAGGCAATTATTCGAGAAGTGTTAAGATTGGGAGACCAACCATACCATCCTACTTTATACGATCAGTCCAGAGTTCAAGCTGCACTCAGAAGGATGAGCTATGAAGGTGGATATCCTACAGTTCTGAAGAAACTATTTCCGCCATACTGGAGGCTTTTAGTGCACTTCTTCCTTCAATGCATAGCCGAGAACAAAGGTGGATTTGATCAGCTAAATAAGACGCATACATCAGCGATTGTGGCGTTAGTGAATGAATGGGATTACAACTTTTCATCTTTCATCTTTGATAATATGAAGAAAATGTTAGATGATCCGAAGAAGAAGATTTTCATGCTATACCCAAGGTTCATCCAGATGATTCTTGACGATCGATATCCTTCGTTGGTCAAAGGCCCGAATTTCATCAACTTAAAGCCAATGGGGCCAGGATGTTTTAAGAACGCATGTAGAAACAAACGAGCCAAATATCATAATTTTGAAGCAAGGTATGCGCTTGAGAAGCATGGGAGATTTGCTGAGGATGTATAGGGAGCTCCTGTTGCACCAGCTCCTCCGGTCATTCCTGTTGCTCCAGCTCCGCCTCCAATTAATGCACAAATTACGGAGGAGCATGATGTACAGCTCATGCAGCAAGTGCAACAGGCAGCTGTTGATGAAGATGGAGTTCTTTTAGTTGATTCTGGATCAGAGACAGACTCGAGTGAAGAAACAGATTCTGAAAGCAAAATAGAGATAGTGATGTCTGATAGTGATGTCTGATAATCTAGCAGCTTTAATTCTAAGCTTACAGGGTGGTGATGGAAACCCTCCATCCATCTCCACTGCTGAAATTCAAGAAACTACTGACGTTACTAAAAAATCAGCTCCGAAGAAACAAAGAACCGACACCGCACCTGGTGACACTCTTTCTGGGTCTTTGACTGCCCCTGAGTCCATCCCCATCATTAATCCTCAACCTGATCCACCAACAAATGATGCTTCGAAGAAAACAAACCTAGAGGACCCGGACCTGTATGATTTCAACTTCGACTTTGAAACCACCCCTTCACAACCTGGCAGCTCTAGTGGTGGTGTTCAATTTGAAGCAGGAAGTTCTAGTGGTGCACATACAACCGGGCATAATGAAGCAGCATTTCGATATGCAAGCGAAAAGAGACAAGTCTTTGAGAGCGACATCGATAGTGATAAAGAAGAATATGTTAAAAAGTTGAAAAGGCGTGTGGTGATACTGGAACAAGATGGAGAACTGAAAAGTGCTCAGATTGTTTCTCTCCAACAAAACGCTGCATTGAAAGAAGCCCAAATCTCGTCTCTACAATCTCAACTCACTAACAGAGATCTCACCATAGATCAACTGCAAGGAGATGTAGGGATGTTGATGTCAACTGTCTATGATCTGAAGGCAAAACTTGAGAAAAAATTTAGGAATGAATTCGTGGATAAAGAAGATGAACAGTTTTATGTGGGCAGAACCGAACAAACTCCAGAGCAAAGAGCAGCAGCTCATGCAGCAGCTGAAGCTGAGCGTGCAGCAGCTCTAGAAGCTTATCTGGCTGCAAAACCAAAGAAGCAAAGCAGCAAGTCCAAGAAGAAACGAGAGGAGAAAGAGAAGCAAAGAAAGAAACAGTTGCTGGTGATAAAAAATCAAGATATGAATCCTCTCGATGAAAACTTTCAACTAAAGGATCCCTCGCAAAGACCAGACAGACTGGTGATGGAATTAGGATCTACTCATTACGATGAAGTTGGGAACAAGTCAGAAGTGGCATGTTAGAGGTATGAGCCAGACAAACAGATGTGGCTGGTTACTCGAAAGAGTGGGCATAGGGAGTATTATGGCAAGGAAAGTCAATTTGAATCATGGACCCAGATTGACTTGAAAAGTCTATTACGTGCTCCTTACTTTGATCTAGATCTGAGCAAGAGAGGCAGAGGTTGGGCATTCCACTCTCGTCTTGAGAGAGAAGTGAAAACTAACTTTGCTACTATGAAGACTGCTGAGCCCACAGTAAGAAGAAATCCTGGTGTTCGTGATTCTTTCACCAAAAGAACTGTCAAGTCTGTCATCTGGCCTCCCACTGAGAAAGAGAAGATCATTCCTATCGTCAAGAAGTTTGAAAAGGGAATCCTGGAAAATTTCAAATTCTGGGCTTATGATCCAAGGATCCCAGAAGCAGTTATAGTCACTGAAGAACAATCCATCCGGATCCCAAATTCCTATGATTTGATGAGCTTTCACAACGAAGATATTCTGATTCTCAGCGCACGTCAAATCTGAACAAGTGAAAAATATGAAGAATGTGCAAAGGGTTGGACGAGTGCTACTCTAAATATTCCGAATCATCATCTGTTCGCTCCAGATCAAGACGAAGGTGGTCCTGAGGTTTGATGTGTCTACTTATCCAATAAACCTAGGGGGAGATTGTTAGACCATTGAAGGTTTATTGATAAGTAATTTAGTGGATTAGTAGGAGTGTTGGGTTAATTGTTGGTTTTGGGCTTTTTGTGTAGTCATGGGCCTAGGGTTTAGGGAGCATGCTCCCTAATTCCCTTCTATAAATAGCAAGTGATGTCTTAGGTGCATGGTGGTAGTTGTTTGGATAGATCTTGTATTTGACAAGCTTTTGTATGCAAGATTTGAATCTTTTGAATAGATAATCATCCTACTTTCATCTCTTTGTTTCTTTGCAACTTGTTTGTGTGATTCCTCCACCTTACGAGTTGTGCGATATCATTGTGATCTCGGTTTCTGGACTTACATTCTCTCTAACCCTATATGCCTAATTCCTTTTTTTTTCGGCGACACCTCGGTGTTCTCTACCGGTGACACTAACTAGTGTTTGTTCTGTAGTTGTTATAGATGGTGTTTGGTGGTGGTCACAGGCAGTAGTAGAAAGGAAGAAGAAGAAGAAGAAGAGAAAACCAAACGCTTGTTGTTTGTGGTGGTGGTAGGACGGTGGCGATGGCCGACAATTTCGTGATTAGGGTTACATGAGGTCGGTGTTTATATAGAACACCATATTACACATCTAGTCCCTATACTATAATACTTTGTCTAATAGGTAAGCAGAGTAGGCTGCATTGTATTCAAATGTGCTACTTTTTTATTTCAGAATTCAGTTGGGTCAAGTTGCATACTAAGCAAGCCTCATAAGTTATAACATTTGAAAAACATTTACTCTATCAACTATTATCCAAAATTGAGCAGCGTGGATTGGTTTTATTGCCTTTTTATAATTTATACATACAACTCTAGGCAATTGGGGGTGGACAATATAATGTAAAAACATTTTTGGTCTTGTATGTGATGTCAAAGGAAACAAATCCATTATGAAATTTCGAAATGTGATGACGGGGGTAGCCCAAGATTGAATAAAATGGCTAATTACGTAAATGCTTAAATGGTTAAATGGTTCAAGGCTTAAAAAGCTGTGAGAAAGGAAAAAGCAACACGGAAACAGTAGCCAGTCACATCTGGAGATCACTTCACCAACCCACAGCCGCAAAGGCAATGCAGGTCTGCACAATGCACGCTATTATCCGGGGGACAAAAGCCTTCAACCCCCAAAAGGGGAAACCCTCCACTGCAAGCGAGGTTGCTAGTCTAATCCATTCCACTTCGGGAGATACCTTCTCTTATAAAATGACACTTCATTTACTTCAGAGAGGACATCCGGACCAGCTCTGATTCCCCAATCTCTGGTCACTCACATCGAATGCTTGTCTTGCACAAGTCATTCCCTTTCACATCCAACACACACATTCCCTTTGCTTCCACTTCCGAATCTGAATACACTTCAGAGAAGGATCCATAGCAAAGAACAACAATAAACTAGTAAACCTCCTTCCACGTCTCGCAAACGTGGGGGGACCCCACGACCTGCGTTAGGCAAGGTTGAACCCTTCAACCGTTCTGCCTAGCCAGTCCAGCTACCACCGTTGGTCTTGTATCTGTTGCATCAACAAGTTGGCGCCCACCGTGGGGCTACGCCGCTATTTCTTCTCCAAAAGACCTAGTAGTGTAGCTCTATTCACTTAAAATCACCATGTCTGAAAGTGGATCCCCGGAAGAAGTAAACCAGATCCCAAACGCTTCTACTCCAGGTAGTAGCCAAGCTCACGTGGCTATACCGACTTCTTTTTCAACTCCGGGGAGCACACCCGAGTTCCTCACTTTCAACACACCAACTCCGTCCAGATCCGGAGTTCCATCTCCCAATGTCGGTGTCTCTGATGCCCCGTCGTGTGTTGAACTCACCCCTGAAGGGGTTGCTAAGAATTTCCTTGTACTAAGGACTCTTCTCAACCAGCATGTGAACAAAGAAAGAGAAAAGGGGGTGAGGATTCGTTTAGACTATGACGAACCTGAGCTAACATTGTCTCCTGGGCCACCCCCTCCTCTTTTTGCAACAAGAAGTGAGGCTGGTCCCAGTAACCTTTCAAACCCTCACCCTTATCTGTCCTCTATGACAAATCCTACGGTGCATCCTATCTTCTCTTCCCAACCAATTACTAGTGGTGCTCCTTTGGGACATGAGCTGACTCTTGACCAGCTCCTTCAATCCCCAGTAACAAGCTTTCCAGCATCCACAACGACTACATGGGAACAAGCTCTGTCAGTGCTTCCTTTGGCACGAAGTGCTGCTATGAGCACTCCCCTCGGAATGAACTGCTCAGTCGCTCCAGGAAGCCTTCAAGGCTTCAACCCCATTCCCGGCATGATGACCCAGATGATGGCCAACTTCCCGTGGCAACACTTCATCAATCAAGTGTTTGCCACTCAGGGAAACAACGGCAATAGCAGTAATGTGGACGCAAGGACAGAAGAAGACTTGGCTAAACCATACAAGCCAAGTAACCTTTCATGCTTTTCAAGGCAGATAGCCGATTATGATTTCCAGTCAAAGATCAAAATGCCAACCCACATCAGGACATATGATGGAACTGAAGATCCTGAGGACCATCTTCAGATCTTCACCGGTGCAGCTCGGATAGAGAAATGGTCCAACGCTGAGTGTTGCCTAATGTTCATGCAAACTCTTGTTGGATCCGCCAGGATCTGGTTCAACGATTTACCTGCTCAAAGCGTTCGAAGCTTTGACGATCTCAGCAGGGGTTTCTTGGCCAATTTCTCCCAACAAAGGCGATATGTCAAAGACGCAACAGTGATCTTTCAAATAAAACAACGTGATGATGAAAGTCTCCGTGCTTTCATTGAACGGTACAAGAAGGAAGGTCTGACTTATGTAGGGGCTGATGAGAAAATGAGGGTGGCTAGCTTCATGAATGCCATCACCTCTAAGTACCTTACAAGGGATTTCAACAAATCTCTACCCAAGACTTTAGAAGAAGCTCTTGAAAGGGCTGAAGCCCACATCCGGGGAGAGGAGGCAGTAGACATTAAGGAACAAAGAAAAAGAGGGCCCGGCTGGAGAAGCAACAGTCCGGCCAGGAAAAGAGGGAACTTCAACTCCTACGACAGACGGTCAAAGGGTTCAGAGCCTCGAAGGTCTGAAGGTCGGAACCTTTCAAGCAGAGAAAAAGGCATAAGTTTCACACCCCTCACAAAGACCCCTCAAGAAATCCTGGCAACAGAAGAAGTTAAACAAAACTTTCGGCCTCCTAGACCTCTCCCCAAAAGCAGGAAAAACGAGAACTCCACCCAATACTGCGAGTTTCATGAAGAAAAAGGTCACCACACCAATGATTGCTTCCAGCTCAAGAAAAGAATAGAAGAAGCTGTTAAGTCCGGAGAACTCGCTCATTTGGTAAAGGGAGTCCGGGACAAAATGGCTGAAGGAAAGAATAAGGAAGTCAACATGGTAGATTTCGATGGAAAGGTTCCTCACAAGAGGCAGAGGTTGGAAGCTTGGGAGCTTCAGTGTGTCTGTTTCCCCCCTACGGAGAATGACCCTCTCCCTAGCCCTCTCGTGGTAGGAGCAACCGTGGGAACGTTGCAAACATGCAAGGCATACATAGACACGGGGGCAGCCACCGAAATTATGTTCGAAAAATTCTTCAATCAATTGAGCAATGAAGAACGTTCAAGGTTTCAACCCCCTGGGACCTCCATAAAAGGTATAGCTGACATACCCCTCAAGCCTTTAGGGCAACTAACACTTAATGTTCGTTTTAGTGAAGGATCAAAAGAAAGAACCCAACCACTCACCTTTGTGGTTATCAACATCCCCTCAAGCTATGATGTGATCATCGGAAGACCAGGACAGTGTGCATTTTACATGGCCGTGTCTGTTGGCCATGGCACAGTCAAAATTCCCACCGAAAGGGGCATAGCAACCCTTCAACCCTCTCAGGAAGCCTACGTGGTTGAAGGTGAAAGTTCAAACAGTGAAGAAGACAGGCAAAGGTTGGTCATAAACCATAAATACCCTGAACAAAGGATAAGGGTCAACCCTGACCTTTCTCAAGAGACCCTTTCATACCTTGAAAAATTGCTAACACACTACAGTGATGTATTCGCTTGGTGTCCTGAAGATATGACTGGGATCCCCCGGGATATTGCCGAGCACGAGATGAGAATACCACCAGAGGTCAAGCCTGTGGTCCAGAAGAAAAGAAGCTTGGCACCTGAAAGAAGTCTGGCAGCCTGCCAAGAGGTTGAAAAGCTTGTGTCAGCCGGCATCCTCCGAGAAGTCAAGTACCAGTCATGGGTTGCAAACCCAGTTATGGTCAAGAAACCAGACAACTCTTGGAGGATGTGCATAGACTTCAAGGATCTTAACAAAGCTTGTCCTAAGGATTGCTATCCACTACCAGAAATTGACCTCAAAGTTGACTCCCTCACCGGATACTCGTTCAAATGCTTTCTTGATGCATACAAAGGTTATCACCAAATCCTCATGAAGGAAGAAGATGAGGAAAAAACAGCCTTTCACACGGACAAAAGAATCTTTTGCTATCAAAAGATGCCTTTCGGTCTCAAAAATGCAGGAGCAACCTATCAACGGCTCGTTGACAAAGCCTTCGAAAGCCAAATTGGCAAAAACATGGAGGCATATGTCGATGACTTGGTTATTAAAAGCAAGACGGAATACCAAATGCTCGATGATATTCAAGAAACTTTCAAGAACCTCAGAAAGGTTAACATGAAGCTTAATCCAGAAAAGTGTTCATTTGGATTCGAGGAAGGAAAATTTATGGGCCACATTGTTGGAAAACAAAGCATCAAACCCAACCCTAACAAAGTAAAAGCCGTCCTTGAAACCAAGCCACCAAAGACCAAGAAGGAGGTTGAAAGCTTGAATGGGAAGCTTGCAGCCTTGAAGCGTTTTACCTCCAAGTTAGCCGAAAGATCTCTGCCCTTCTACAAAACGCTCAAGAACTGCTCAGATAAAAAGGATTTCAAATGGACTGAAGAAGCTGGTGAAGCTTTCAACCAGATGAAGCAACATCTAGCTTCCCTACCAGACATTGCGGCACCAAAAACCGGGGAGTTAATATCGGTGTACCTCTCAATTACGGATGAGGCCATCAGTGCAGTCCTCACCATTGAGCGAGACAAGGCCCAGGTACCCGTTTATTTTTTCAGCAAAACTTTAAAATTAGCTGAAACGAAATACCCTCCCCTTGAAAAACTTGCCCTAGCTTTAGTTCAAACAGCTAGAAGGCTTCGAAGGTATTTCCAAGCACACCCCATACAAGTGGTCACCGACCAACCAATTAAGAGTGTGCTTGAAAAACCTGAAAACTCGGGGCGATTAGCCAAATGGGCCATAGAACTGGGTGAACATAACATCACCTATGTCCCAAGGAAAGCTATCAAGGCTCAAGTCTTGGCCGATTTCATTGTGGAAGTCCCAAACCAAACACTTACTGAAGTAAACACTGCCACCACTGAACCTTCCAACCCTGAAGCCTGGAAGCTTTTTACCGATGGGGCTTCAAGCGTTGAAGGGTCAGGGGCTGGATTAATTTTGATTAACCCAAAAGGTTTGGAGTTCACATATGCTCTTCGATTTGATTTTCAGACCACCAATAACGAGGCTGAATACGAAGCACTAATAGCCGGCCTAAGGCTGGCCAAAGAAATGAAGGTTGAAAAGCTTGAAGTGTTCACGGATTCGTTGCTGGTCTCAAGCCAAGTGAATGATAGCTACATAGCTAAAGAGCCCAACATGAAAAAATACAGAGAAAAATCCAAGGAACTGATGAGTACCTTCCAAGCATGCAACATCAAACAGATCCCAAGATCTCAAAACAAGAAGGCCGATGCCCTAAGTAAGCTTGCATCCCTCACTTTTGCCCATCTCACCAAAAAGGTACTGGTAGAAGTGTTGAAGGCCCCATCCATTGATGAATTGGAGGTTCAAGACGTAGTTGCCGAAGAAGAACCAAACTGGATGACTCCCAAAAGAAAGTTCCTCAAAAATGGTGAATTACCAAATGATCAAGTGGAAGCTAAAAGGGTTGAAATCAAGGCAAGGCAATACATACTACAAGGAGAAACCCTTTACAAAAAGGGTTACCTTGCTCCTTTGCTAAGATGTGTCGGTCCTGAGCAAAGTAAGAACTTGATCAAGGAAATTCACGAGGGTGTGTGTGGAGCTCACTTTGGAGCTAGGTCGGTAGTTGCAAAGCTCATGAACCTCGGATATTTCTGGCCCTCAATGCATCGTGACACAACCGAAGAATTGAAGAAATGTGATGCCTGCCAGATCCACGCGCCAGTCCCAAAAAGTCCCAAACATGATTTAGTCCCAATAACCTCTGCTTGGCCATTCCATAAGTGGGGAATGGACATTGTTGGCCCATTTCCCCCAAGCAAAGGGGGAGTAAAATTCCTATTGGTGGCAGTAGACTATTTCACCAAGTGGCCCGAGGTCAAACCACTTGCCAAGATCACAGGAAAGCAAGTCATTGACTTTGTCTGGGAAAACATCATTTGCCGTTATGGATTGCCAGGAGTACTTGTCACCGACAACGGAAGGCAATTTGCTGAGAAGCCTTTTAGCGTTTGGTGCAAAGAATACAAAATCGATCAGGTTTTCAGCTCAGTGGCTTATCCACAATCAAACGGGCAGGTTGAGAGAACAAATAGAAGCATAGTGGAAGGAATCAAGGCAAGATTGGGAAGATATGAAAGCAACTGGCTTGAAGAATTGCCTAGTGTTCTATGGGCAATTAGAACAACGGAAAAAACAAGCCATAAGAAAACACCGTACAGCTTGGTATTTGGATCCGAAGCTGTGATCCCTGCCGAAATAGGAGTTGTAACCCAAAGAATTGTCAACATGGATCCCGAAGCAAACCAAAAAGAGACCATGTTGAATTTACAACTCCTAGAGGAAGCAAGAGATCAAGCCGCAATTCAAGAAGCCAAATACAAGCAACAGATGGAAGCTTACTACAACAAAAAAGTCAAAAACGAACGTTTCAAGCCAGGGGACCTAGTCCTCAGAAACAACGAAGCCAGCAAGAAAGAAAATCAAGGAAAGCTTGGCCCAAAGTGGGAGGGTCCATACACCATCCTTGAAGCACACAAAGGTGGATCCTACAAGCTGGCTGATTCAGAAGGCAAAAGGCTTCCAAGGCATTGGAACGGCAAAACATTGAAAAGGTTCCATGTTTAAACGAAAAGTTTGGTTTGTATCAAAATGTATTTCAAGCAGGATTATGAATACCTTTTGTAAAAAGCAAGTATTGCTTTAATGAATGAAGTTGTTTTTATCAAACTTGTCTTTCTATCCTAAAATCAGGTTGAGAACCTAGCAAAAAACTCCATGGCAAGTGCCATGTAAGGGGATGAGCTCCCAGGCCACATCGCTCAATAGGTTCAAGGGTTGAATGAGCCTATATAAGGGGTGAGTTCCTAAATCAATACAACTCCATGAGACTTGTCGAGAAAAAATAAAATTGTCTCATAGACGGGTATAAGCAGCCTACACCAAATGTTCCCTAAGTTTTAGAAATACAGTCTACAAAAAGGCTAAAAAACCAAAAGAAATGATTACAAGGATAGGTGCCATCTCTTCTTGTTAAAAATGCCAAGGCTAAGTGTCTGCAGCACTGAACCCTTTTAGGTATAAAAAGCATAAGGGCAGCACAAACCCGACAAAGACAAAGTTACAAAAAGAACAAAACAAGTCCAAAAAAGAACAAAGTCAATTGGACAAAATCACAAAGGTACAAACCAAGCCAGGACGCAAAACCAAAAAGCCTTCAAGGCTTCAAGCCACCCGGGCAATACCTCGAAACCTTAAAGGCTTCAACCTTTTAAAAGACATCCAAAAGGCTTCAACGGTTAAAATCCAAATGAACTGCCTTGTCCAAAAAAGGCACAAGCACAAAACCATAATAAAAGAAAAATAGTTAAAACATCACATCATAAAAAATCCTAAAAAGACTTCCAAACATAAGTTAAGGCAAGTCCTAGTAACTTGCAAATCTAATCATTGTTCAACGGCCATACAGGCCTTCAACATAACCAAAAGGAACCTTAGGGGTTCCTGAAAACCTAATATTGTTCAACAGTTACAAACCACGAATTGTTTTAACAAAGTGCTAAGAAAGCTACGAATTTTAGGCATCAGCAGAAGGCTTAGTAGCCCCAGAAATGCTACCCTTGGCCTTCTTAGTCTTCTTAACCTTCTTAGCCTTCGGACCTTGATCATCAACAGTTGAAACTTCCAAACTAGCATCCTTCGGAACATCGGCCTCCCCAGGAAAACTATCCTCACTATCCCCCGAAAAGGAACGTTTCCTCGACAGGGAGCCAAGCAGTTCAGCACATAACTTGTCAT
Source organism: Helianthus tuberosus (assembly GCA_030545235.1). Classification (NCBI taxonomy): domain Eukaryota; kingdom Viridiplantae; phylum Streptophyta; class Magnoliopsida; order Asterales; family Asteraceae; genus Helianthus; species Helianthus tuberosus. The sequence continues at coordinate 1,958,263 of JARYGA010008349.1, read as the reverse complement.
TCAAACCATCCGGCTTCAGTTCCTGTAAAGCAGAGAGAGGCTTACCATAACAAGTGGAAACTTGACTGACATACGGGTAGGATAACCTCTCCATTTGCTCCACGGAACTCTTAAAGACCTCAGAAGCTTCGGGACGGTATAGAGGAGATTGCTCCAAAGGGTTGCCAGACTCACAAAGCTTATAACCTGCAATAAGGCCTTGGTGTTTTCCCAGGTTGAGCAGCTTAGTGTAGACATCACCGAGAGCGGAGTTAAATTCCTTAGAGTGCAAGAGATAGGTAACCACCTGATGAAACCCATGTTCAATAAGCCATTGGTTATCCCCGGTAGTTTGGGCAACCAAAGCTTTCAAACCATCCTTCTCCTTATCAAAAGCTTTCTTTTGCACAGCCAAGGTTTCCCGGTCAGACTTCAGTTTCAATAAGTTAGCTTCAAAACTTTTCCTAAGATCACCCATTTCTATGTCATGCCTTTTTGTTAACTCCTCAATCTTCTTGTTCCAACCCAACTCCTTCTCAGAAAAGCTCTCAATTTCCTTCTTCATGGCAGCAATAGAAGCCTTCATTTTCTCCTTCTTCTTGGAAGTCTTTTCATATTCCCGCATCCCTTTGGCAAAACGGGTGACACCTTCAGCCAAAAAGGCAGAAAGGTTGCAGGAACTGAGCATCATCCTTGAGATAAGATGATCACCCTCCATCTCAGATATGGCATCTCGAACACCAGGAGGAGCAAAATGAGCCAACGCTTCAGCACACACAACATGATCCTTAAAATTATCACCAACCTTAACCTTCCAATTGGGCACATAAATGTCATCTGAACCCTCGAAGCTTTCAACACTCTTGGCCGATGAACCTTCAATAGCAGAAATAGCACCCTTCTTGACAAATTTCTTCTTCTTGCTCGAAACGATCAACTCCTTTTCTTTGCCTTTACCAACATCCACAACTTGATCCTCTGATGCTTCGATGTCATCACTAACGTCAACAGGCTCTGAGCTAGAGGGCTGATCAACACCCTTCAGATGACGTTGAGAACGACGAGTAGAACCTTTGGACACAGTAACCTTGGTGAAGCCTTTGACATTTGGAACATTGACATAACCAGAACCCTCAAACCTATAGTCAGCACCCTTAACAACCGCATTCTCACCAGGGGTAGCAGTAGCATCACCAAAAACAACGTCCGAGGTATCATCACTCTTAATAAAATCCAAGGCAGACATAACTACAATACAAAATATAAAAAGATATAAGCAGACAAATAAAAAGAAATAAAAAGCAGGAAAGGGAAAAAGGCATACCCTTCCCATCTCTAATAAGCACCGGGTCCCGGTTAGCATTTTCCCAAATTTTACTTATACCCAATAACACCAACAGATGCTCAGGAAAGGGACGAAGCCTCGAAGGGCATTCCCTAAGAATTTCTAAAAAACGGGTGTTTATTTCGGAATCAGAAGGCTCCGGCTCGTTCAGAACAGCATCCGAGTGTCTCCAAATAAGTTTGAAAGGAACAATTTCCTCCGACACCCAGAAAAACCGATCCTTCCAAACCCCAAGTGTAGAAACCATGGACGAAATCAAACAAGTATCAACTTGACTGGTTTCGAAGGTAAACCAATCACCATTTTTGGCAAGACGAAAGAAACGACGGAATGATAGAAGAGTAGGATCATACCCACAAGCCCGGCAGAGAATTTCGAAATGCAAAACCCTAGCCATACCTAGGGGATGAACTTGACCGAAAGACACTCGATAATATTCCAACACATTCAATACAAAGTTTGAAAACGGATAACGGAGGTTCGAAAACTCAAAATGACGACAATACAAGGCAATCATACCAGAAGGACAAGCATTGACAGATTTATCACAAGCCGGTGCAACCGGCCTATACTTCGTCCCTATTCCCCATTCCGCACAAAATAAATCGACTTCCTCTTGGGTCAGTCGAGAGAAGGATTTTGCCATATCCTTCCGAGCACCCATAACTATGAACAATTAAAAAGAAGAAGAAGAGAAAGAACTAACCTGATTTTTGAAGGAAAGGGGGGAACTTGAAAGAAAAGAAGAGGAAAAAATGATGTTTATCCGGAAGTAAAACATGTAAATAAGTAAGATATAAAATAATATATAGGGGTAATAATGGCAAACAGTAACTGCCACCCTAAAAACTGTCATACATCAATCACATCAACCGTCAGTCATTTCAAAATTCAAATATTAACTGAACACAACCTTTCAATCCTTCAAGCATGGAACCCTTGAAACTTTTAGGCAGTAAAACACGCGTATAAAGTCAGAAGTCTTTGAGCTCATCTCCCAAAAACCTCTGACTTGGGGGGCTGATGACGGGGGTAGCCCAAGATTGAATAAAATGGCTAATTACGTAAATGCTTAAATGGTTAAATGGTTCAAGGCTTAAAAAGCTGTGAGAAAGGAAAAAGCAACACGGAAACAGTAGCCAGTCACATCTGGAGATCACTTCACCAACCCACAGCTGCAAAGGCAATGCAGGTCTGCACAATGCACGCTATTATCCGGGGGACAAAAGCCTTCAACCCCCAAAAGGGGAAACCCTCCACTGCAAGCGAGGTTGCTAGTCTAATCCATTCCACTTCGGGAGATACCTTCTCTTATAAAATGACACTTCATTTACTTCAGAGAGGACATCCGGACCAGCTCTGATTCCCCAATATCTGGTCACTCACATCGAATGCTTGTCTTGCACAAGTCATTCCCTTTCACATCCAACACACACATTCCCTTTGCTTCCACTTCCGAATCTGAATACACTTCAGAGAAGGATCCATAGCAAAGAACAACAATAAACTAGTAAACCTCCTTCCACGTCTCGCAAACGTGGGGGGACCCCACGACCTGCGTTAGGCAAGGTTTTCAACCGTTCTGCCTAGCCAGTCCAGCTACCACCGTTGGTCTTGTATCTGTTGCATCAACAAATACCTTTTGTAAAAAGCAAGTATTGCTTTAATGAATGAAGTTGTTTTTATCAAACTTGCCTTTCTATCCTAAAATCAGGTTGAGAACCTAGCAAAAAACTCCATGGCAAGTGCCATGTAAGGGGATGAGCTCCCAGGCCACATCGCTCAATAGGTTCAAGGGTTGAATGAGCCTATATAAGGGGTGAGTTCCTAAATCAATACAACTCCATGAGACTTGTCGAGAAAAAATAAAATTGTCTCATAGACGGGTATAAGCAGCCTACACCAAATGTTCCCTAAGTTTTAGAAATACAGTCTACAAAAAGGCTAAAAAACCAAAAGAAATGATTACAAGGATAGGTGCCATCTCTTCTTGTTAAAAATGCCAAGGCTAAGTGTCTGCAGCACTGAACCCTTTTAGGTATAAAAAGCATAAGGGCAGCACAAACCCGACAAAGACAAAGTTACAAAAAGAACAAAACAAGTCCAAAAAAGAACAAAGTCAATTGGACAAAATCACAAAGGTACAAACCAAGCCAGGACGCAAAACCAAAAAGCCTTCAAGGCTTCAAGCCACCCGGGCAATACCTCGAAACCTTAAAGGCTTCAACCTTTTAAAAGACATCCAAAAGGCTTCAACGGTTAAAATCCAAATGAACTGCCTTGTCCAAAAAAGGCACAAGCACAAAACCATAATAAAAGAAAAATAGTTAAAACATCACATCATAAAAAATCCTAAAAAGACTTCCAAACATAAGTTAAGGCAAGTCCTAGTAACTTGCAAATCTAATCATTGTTCAACGGCCATACAGGCCTTCAACATAACCAAAAGGAACCTTAGGGGTTCCTGAAAACCTAATATTGTTCAACAGTTACAAACCACGAATTGTTTTAACAAAGTGCTAAGAAAGCTACGAATTTTAGGCATCAGCAGAAGGCTTAGTAGCCCCATAAATGCTACCCTTGGCCTTCTTAGTCTTCTTAACCTTCTTAGCCTTCGGACCTTGATCATCAACAGCTGAAACTTCCAAACTAGCATCCTTCAGAACATCGGCCTCCCCAGGAAAACTATCCTCACTATCCCCCGAAAAGGAACGTTTCCTCGACAGGGAGCCAAGCAGTTCAGCACATAACTTGTCATTCAAACCATCCGGCTTCAGTTCCTGTAAAGCAGAGAGAGGCTTACCATAACAAGAGGAAACTTGACTGACATACGGGTAGGATAACCTCTCCATTTGCTCCACGGAACTCTTAAAGACCTCAGAAGCTTCGGGACGGTATAGAGGAGATTGCTCCAAAGGGTTGCCAGACTCACAAAGCTTATAACCTGCAATAAGGCCTTGGTGTTTTCCCAGGTTGAGTAGCTTAGTGTAGACATCACCGAGAGCGGAGTTAAATTCCTTAGAGTGCAAGAGATAGGTAACCACCTGATGAAACCCATGTTCAATAAGCCATTGGTTATCCCCGGTAGTTTGGGCAACCAAAGCTTTCAAACCATCCTTCTCCTTATCAAAAGCTTTCTTTTGCACAGCCAAGGTTTCCCGGTCAGACTTCAGTTTCAATAAGTTAGCTTCAAAACTTTTCCTAAGATCGCCCATTTCTATGTCATGCCTTTTAGTTAACTCCTCAATCTTCTTGTTCCAACCCAACTCCTTCTCAGAAAAGCTCTCAATTTCCTTCTTCATGGCAGCAATAGAAGCCTTCATTTTCTCCTTCTTCTTGGAAGTCTCTTCATATTCCCGCATCCCTTTGGCAAAACGGGTGACACCTTCAGCCAAAAAGGCAGAAAGGTTGCAGGAACTGAGCATCATCCTTGAGATAAGATGATCACCCTCCATCTCAGATATGGCATCTCGAACACCAGGAGGAGCAAAATGAGCCAACGCTTCAGCACACACAACAGGATCCTTAAAATTATCACCAACCTTAACCTTCCAATTGGGCACATAAATGTCATCTGAACCCTCGAAGCTTTCAACACTCTTGGCCGATGAACCTTCAATAGCAGAAATAGCACCCTTCTTGACAAATTTCTTCTTCTTGCTCGAAACGATCAACTCCTTTTCTTTGCCTTTACCAACATCCACAGCTTGATCCTCTGATGCTTCGATGTCATCACTAACGTCAACAGGCTCTGAGCCAGAGGGCTGATCAACACCCTTCAGATGACGTTGAGAACGACGAGTAGAACCTTTGGACACAGTAACCTTGGTGAAGCCTTTGACATTTGGAACATTGACATAACCAGAACCCTCAAACCTATAGTCAGCACCCTTAACAACCGCATTCTCACCAGGGGTAGCAGTAGCATCACCAAAAACAACGTCCGAGGTATCATCACTCTTAATAAAATCCAAGGCAGACATAACTACAATACAAAATATAAAAAGATATAAGCAGACAAATAAAAAGAAATAAAAAGCAGGAAAGGGAAAAAGGCATACCCTTCCCATCTCTAATAAGCACCGGGTCCCGGTTAGCATTTTCCCAAATTTTACTTATACCCAATAACACCAACAGATGCTCAGGAAAGGGACGAAGCCTCGAAGGGCATTCCCTAAGAATTTCTAAAAAACGGGTGTTTATTTCGGAATCAGAAGGCTCCGGCTCGTTCAGAACAGCATCCGGGTGTCTCCAAATAAGTTTGAAAGGAACAATTTCCTCCGACACCCAGAAAAACCGATCCTTCCAAACCCCAAGTGTAGAAACCATGGACGAAATCAAACAAGTATCAACTTGACTGGTTTCGAAGGTAAACCAATCACCATTTTTGGCAAGACGAAAGAAACGACGGAATGATAGAAGAGTAGGATCATACCCACAAGCCCGGCAGAGAATTTCGAAATGCAAAACCCTAGCCATACCTAGGGGATGAACTTGACCGAAAGACACTCGATAATATTCCAACACATTCAACACAAAGTTTGAAAACGGATAACGGAGGTTCGAAAACTCAAAATGACGACAATACAAGGCAATCATACCAGAAGGACAAGCATTGACAGATTTATCACAAGCCGGTGCAACCGGCCTATACTTCGTCCCTATTCCCCATTCCGCACAAAATAAATCGACTTCCTCTTGGGTCAGTCGAGAGAAGGATTTTGCCATATCCTTCCGAGCACCCATAACTATGAACAATTAAAAAGAAGAAGAAGAGAAAGAACTAACCTGATTTTTGAAGGAAAGGGGGGAACTTGAAAGAAAAGAAGAGGAAAAAATGATGTTTATCCGGAAGTAAAACATGTAAATAAGTAAGATATAAAATAATATATAGGGGTAATAATGGCAAACAGTAACTGCCACCCTAAAAACTGCCATACATCAATCACATCAACCGTCAGTCATTTCAAAATTCAAATATTAACTGAACACAACCTTTCAATCCTTCAAGCATGGAACCCTTGAAACTTTTAGGCAGTAAAACACGCGTATAAAGTCAGAAGTCTTTGAGCTCATCTCCCAAAAACCTCTGACTTGGGGGGCTGATGACGGGGGTAGCCCAAGATTGAATAAAATGGCTAATTACGTAAATGCTTAAATGGTTAAATGGTTCAAGGCTTAAAAAGCTGTGAGAAAGGAAAAAGCAACACGGAAACAGTAGCCAGTCACATCTGGAGATCACTTCACCAACCCACAGCCGCAAAGGCAATGCAGGTCTGCACAATGCACGCTATTATCCGGGGGACAAAAGCCTTCAACCCCCAAAAGGGGAAACCCTCCACTGCAAGCGAGGTTGCTAGTCTAATCCATTCCACTTCGGGAGATACCTTCTCTTATAAAATGACACTTCATTTACTTCAGAGAGGACATCCGGACCAGCTCTGATTCCCCAATCTCTGGTCACTCACATCGAATGCTTGTCTTGCACAAGTCATTCCCTTTCACATCCAACACACACATTCCCTTTACTTCCACTTCCGAATCTGAATACACTTCAGAGAAGGATCCATAGCAAAGAACAACAATAAACTAGTAAACCTCCTTCCATGTCTCGCAAACGTGGGGGGACCCCACGACCTGCGTTAGGCAAGGTTGAACCGTTCAACCGTTCTGCCTAGCCAGTCCAGCTACCACCGTTGGTCTTGTATCTGTTGCATCAACAAAATGAATAGATGTGTTATTAAGAGAATTTACTTTACCCTTATTAATAGATATTAGGCTATGAGGTTCTCGATATCCTGTTGTCAATTTGTTGGTTTATTTTTTCTGATATCTGAATAACTGGTCTGTGCGTCGAAAGATTACTCAGGTAGGACCATTGGGCAAAAATCTTGTTTTATCAGCGTTACTGTTTACTGTGATGATATATGGGATGTCGTGTTATTAGACTTTAGTTGTGCATAATTCTCACATGAAACATATATCAAGCAAGGTTAATAAGAGTAAAGATTGATGGGACATGAATTGAAGGAAGAAAAGGGGAAAATAATTTATCTTGTATAGGATATTCCTCGTTACAAGATTCTATAACAGATTAACAGGAATGTCAAGCTACACAAAATATTTTAGTTTCAAATGACTCTGCACAAACTTATGATGATTTCCCACAATGGCTATAATGCGCAAAATATGCCATACATTTTGACTAGGATTTGTAATATAGGTTCGTTCACGTGCCTTGCCGATGGTAGTAGGTGTGAATGAGCTATGTATGGGGCTGCTTATATGAAGAAAGTGGTTGGAAGATACGCTATAGATCGAACACCGGTGTATGTAGAATGAGGACTAGCAAACAAAGATACTTGGTCCAGGCTATCTTGATAGTCAGTCGACAATAACAGACTATTGATGGTTCTAGTGTTATCAAGCAATTTTGGGTAATTCACTAAAACTTTATTATTTAATAATTAATTAATTCCTTAGATAAAATGATTTCAGAGGTTGTATGCCATAAAAATACACTTTGACCCATTTTACTCGTTTTGTTATAGTTTTTTTTATTTAACCTGTTAGAGGAAACCATTCATGAGTAAGTCGTCCGAAATTACCACCTCTATATCTTATATATCAGTTTTACTGTGCATTAACAATGATGAACAACTCATGCAGTCTTGTCCCTAATCCATGCTCCGTCAATGCATAGATTAAGGTGAATATCTTGAACTCTCACTAAAATATTTCTTGTTTCTTCTTGAAATAAATTATACAAATTCTTCTAGAGAACTTGGTGATTGGGGTGTCAGATTTTCATATCATCGTCCAATTTGAAGCAGATTAAATCCTGTCCCTCATGCTGGTCAGCTTGTTCTGGATTCTTTGCATAGACAGATGCAAAGCTGTAGTATGCAGAAATATATATTATCCATGATGATGTTTATTTTAGGTAATGGTTAATGTTAGTTAGTTCAGTTGAAAACAAATATGTTATTACTTTTGAGTATCATGATTGGTCCCTTCAACAGCTCCTAGGGGTGTTTGGAATATGGAATTAACATAACTATGGCTGCATCTTTATGCTTGTTAAATTTGTCACTATTACCCCATCTTAATGCTACAAGTGTGGTTCTGAGTCTTTGTTGTTCTATAAGATATCAATTGCTTTGCCTAACACCACTGGTCACTAGACGCATTTTGAGAAACACAAAAACACCAACACGAATGTCTTGGGTTTGAGTTTAACTTAAACAGGTTCGGGTTAATTCCTGGTTAAACCAACGAACAAATTTAGCTAAAGTGCTAGACGAGGCGGGCTTGGATCAAACCGATGGGCTGAACCAGTGGCGGAACTAGAACATTAACTCAGGGGTATCCTAAATTTTTTTTTTCACCGTGCAATCGTACAATATTAAAAAAAACGACAATAAATAAATACAGTAAAACAAATATCTAATACTCTTCTTTTTTTCATAGCTTGAAATCATTCCATCACATCGTCGTCTTTTACTTCACGTAAAAAATCCTTTTCGACCGCACAAACCATAGCATTGTTCAAAAATTCCGAGCCAATTCGATTGCGTAAATCCGTCTTGACAAGCTTCAGTTTCGAAAAACATCTTTCAACGGTTGTGGTTGCAAATGGTAAAAGCAAAGCTAGCTTTACTACCTGATAAACTGAAGGAAAAGAACTATGCGTTCCCGTTTCAACCATAACATGCGCAAGATCACTTATTTTATTCAAGTTTGCAAATTTATCGCCATCACTTATAGTGTGACGAAATGGGCAATTGGGACTTGGGCTTATTATTTTCAATTGATTGGTATCCTCGTAGTTGTGCCATGCCGGTGCATTAAAACTTCAAGGCAATTGGGCAAGATGGCATCCATAAAGATCCAATCCAAGAAGGCATCCATCAAGTGAATGGGTTTCCGAGAATCGCAAAATGACTTGTGGAATAACCTACAAAAGAGAAAACGTCGTTGGCCTCGCTACAGGAAGGGAAATCTCCATGGAGATCTCACCCATATTTATACTAGATTTGGTTGGTTGTCGCTTTCACTAGGTGTGTGGTCCTGATTAACCGTTTGGCTGATGTCAGTATTCCGCTATGCACGGGTCTACGGCAAGGAAACGAGGGGCTTACCCTAAATTCTCATCGGTCTCCTTTCTTAGTTTCCGGGTGTTTGGGTCTTATTACAACTTGCTTAAGCATACAAGTTGGAACTTCTAAAGTGAAAACATGTCGTTAGTTGTAGTGTCAACAAGTCGTTTTAATTAATCAAGATTTAGTTAACACCAAAGGGAAATATTAAATAAACGTAGATACGAGTTAGAAGATGTAGAGTACACTCCTGTTACGCTCGAGGAACCAAGGGCGGACCCACATAGAGTGGGTCAGGGTTTCCGGACCCCAATGTTTTTAAAAAAATTAGTAGATTTGGAATATTAAATTGTATAAGGACCCCATAAATACAATTAGGTAGACATCATAGAAAGAAAAGGAAACCTGATGTAGTGGTAAATCCCTCTCTTTACTAACAAGAGGTCATGAACGAGGACCGACCCGAAAATTTTAACGATTTGTTATGAAAATTTTAAACACCGAAAAAAATAGACTGAAAAAAAAATCTTGGGTCCACCACTACGAGGAACACTAAGGGGGTGTTTGGCCTAGCTTTTTTATCTAAGCTTATAACTTTTTTAGCTTATTTTTACAAAATAAGCACTAATGGGTGTTTGGTTTAGCTTTTTAGGCTTATGCTTATTAGCTTATATAAGCTAATTCCAAGAAGCTTATGGGAAGATGTTTTTTTTAGCTTATTTGAATAAGCTTATTTGAAGAAGATTGTTTTTTTTACTCATTTGCCCTCAAATGGTGGATTAATACACACAATGGTATTATACCCCTTCCCATAATACAAAATAACTTAACAAACAACTAAAGATTAATTATTAATTATTTTGACTCACATGATCAGCATGGGTTTTATATAACCCACCAATTAGTCAACTTGAGTGATTTTTTTTTTCAAATGAAAGGAATATGAGTGAATTTAATATTGCACCACTGTTTTGTATAACCCACCGATTAGTTTGTCACCACTGTTTGCATTTAATATTGCACCTACCTCATATGGATTTGTATTAAACATATAGTATAACTTCATTCCACTCAAAATTGCAACAAACATCTCTTGTGAAAACTGCAGCCAACTACCTCACATTCATATTTGCATTTATACACTGTAATAAGCTACATTAAAGTTTTATTAAAAGAAGCCAGCTTCATTCTTGTGAAAACTGCAGAAAGTTAAGCAAATATGGAGAAAAGATCAACTCTTTTAATCCATCTACCATCTCTCAAACCATTAACTCTTGCCTTAAAAAATCCTATTTATCAAACACTCATCTATCATTTATCAAGCATTCAAAAAATTTGCTTGAAATGGAGTAATACCAACCTGTTTTCATATACTGAGGACCTAAAGAGATATTTAACTACCATAATTCATCATTGAGAAATGTCATTGAACGAACTTTTGGAGTATGGAAGGCTAGATGAGAGATATTACAACATATGCATGTCAATTACATCTACGAGACACAAGTGAAGATCATGCTAGCATCTATAACAATTCATAATTATATTAGAAAAAAAGATACATGTGATGAAGGATTTACCAGGGCGCAACAAGAATCTTACACTCCAAATAATGGTCGAGGATCTAATCAGTGGCGAAGCTTGAAATTTTCGGCCGGGGGGGCGAAAACGTATATACCCAAAAAATTCTATAGAACCGGGGGGGGGGGGGGGGGGGGCTCCCCGCCCCTCTTATCCTTCGCCCCTGGATCTAATGACATTAATGAAGTAAATGAAGACACAAGTACACAACGTAGAATAGATGATTTATACATGAGTGCAGTTATAGATATGATTGCAGAAGATCTAACCAAACCAAGATGAATGTTTATTGAATATTAATGTATTTTTGTAGAAGTTTTACGTTAGCCTCGACATAAATTTATCCAAAAATGATGATATAACTCATAAAAACAAAGTAGATACACATGAAATATAAGTTATGTGATAATATGTAACCATACTCTTTTTGGTCATTTTACTAATATAAGCTAAATAAAAAAAAACTAAAACAAACATTTATAAAGAGCTTATCAGCTTGTAGAATATAAGCTAATCCAAACGCTTAAAAATAGCTTATCAAATTAAAGAAAATAAGCCTAAACTACTTTAAAATAAAAGCTAAGGGGATACGTAGTGGGGCGCTTTGCCCAAAGATAGCGCCGTCAAAACGCCCAAACACCAAAACTAGGGGCGGTATAAATGAAAAATTGGGGTGTGGCGCGAGTATTATAGCGGCACGATTTTGATTGTTTTTGAAAATCTGACCAATCACAATAAAGAAATGTTTTTTATAATTAATTAATAAAATTGAAAATTATTAAATAGGTAATGACGGGTAGGGGCTTTATGACTACGGACTCTAGTGATATAACGCCCCATAAAGCCCCCGTGTGACGTGGCACGACACGTGTCGCATAACGCCCCACAAGGGGCTTTATGACTACGGATGACCTAACCCAAACACCCCCTAACTGTATTGAACACATATTATGTTTTAGGTGTCAAAATATTGTTAAACTCTTCTGTGTCATAGTCGAACATCATGCGGCTGATTTTGTGTTACCCATCGAAGCAACCACTACACTCTCAAGCTGCTCTCTTCTTAACTTCAACAATATCCACGTCAGCATCACCATCAAAATGGAGTCAAGCCATCAAACAGTCATCTTCTCCTCTCAAATCTTTACAGATTTACACACATATGCACCATCAATCCATCCCTATTGACAGCTTCACCGTTCTTTACACACTTACAGCATCCACCCATTTGCACAACCTCCCTCTTCTCCGTCACCTTCATGCCCATATTTTCAAACTTGGGTTCACATCAAATGTATACATCATGTCCTCTCTGTTGCATGGTTACTCGAATGCTTGTTTCGGTGATGCACGCCAACTGTTTGATGAAATGCCTGAGAGAACCACGGTCACTTGGAATACCATGATCACTGGGTTGTCGAGATCGGGGAATGTGGACAAGGCACGGTCGTTGTTCGATGAAATGCCGATGAGGAATATCGCTTCTTGGTCTGCGATGATTGCGGCATATGTTAACACGGGTCATCAGAGAAAAGGACTGGCACTCTTCTGCAAGATGTTAACATATGAGAAGCTAAAACCTGATGAATTCACTTTATGTGCTGTGTTAGGAGGGTGTGCGAAAATGGGTACAGTTGGGTTTGTGTTGGGGAAGTCTATTCACGGGTTTATTGTGAGGAACTGGTGGGAGCTCAACGTGGAACTTGGCACCACGTTAGTTGACATGTATGCGAAAAGTGGATCGTTAAAGGTTGCTACATTGGTCTTTGACATGATGCGAGAGACAAACGTTGTTTCGTGGACTGCGTTGATTTGTGGGGCTGGACAACATGGTTACGTTAATGAAGCAAGAACTCTGTTCGATAGGATGCAAAAAGCAGGTGTTAAGCCAAACGAGTTAACTTTCACGGGCATCCTAAGCGCGTGTGTGCATGCAGGGTTGGTTGAGGAGGGACGTATGTACTTTAAACTGATTTATCAATATGGTTTGAAGCCGAACATTCATCATTACGGTTGTATGGTCGATTTGTTTGGCAAGGCGGGGGAGCTAGAAGATGCATATGAAGTAATTATGAAAATGCAGCCTGAAGCTAATATGAATGTTTGGGGATCTTTTCTTAATGCTTGTAAGGTACAGAATAACTTTAAGATGGCGGAAAGGGTGATTAAAAGAGTTGTAGAAATGTTGAGGCCCGAGAAGGATGGAGGTGTTTATAGTCTTATTGCTGATTTGTTTGTTATGGGTGAGAAGTGGGATGATGCTGAAAGGGTTAGAAGGTTAATGGTTACCCAAAATGTTCGGAAAGCAAGAGGAACTAGCTTTATCAGTTACGGTGAACCATGAAAATGCATCTTTCAGAGGCTGCTAGATGCATTGCTATTTGATGTTGCTGCAGGTCAAAAAGTAAGGTTATTATTCACCCGACTTCATAGGGCCTGATATGAGTTTAGAGGTATGAGCAAGGATAAAGAGCATATAGTAGTCTACCATAGGTGGCAAGACTGTATTTAGAAAGAAGGCCGATCTGACTAAATCCGGCATGGTGCAAATGTAGTGATCACAGTCAAGATTGAGGATGAATGGCTTGTTTGACATAATTGCAGAGGCCCGAACTGGTGCATTGATGACTCCTGAATTCTTCTTTTGGCCATACCCAGGTAGTTTTTCATGTGATACATAAACAAGCATGACCCCTGAATAATGTGCATCATAATCACTGTATACAAACACTCCCTTAGAGATAGTAATTTACCTGAATGATCTTTTGGGTGTTCTAGTGCAGGAGTTAACCATGTTGCAGGCCAATGAGCTAGTTCCATCAGCCATCCATGTAGCTTTTAGAATCTTAATACTCTCTTTTGTCTATGTTGTTTCATAGCCTTAATATCCTCACAAACATGCTAAGCATTAGACCGCCTACATATAGATGCGGTTGGATGCGATCTTGTATAATTGTCTGTCATATGTCATGTCTTGTGCATATATATAGATCCAACACTTGGTATAAAAATACCTCTTAAAAACGTAGTGTAAACGGACATGTACAACTCTTTGATCTACTTCATCTCCCACGCCATCAACTCCTAACCCTCACAATTTACAAGTGCATCACGTCTACAGAAGCAACGATAGTTCATAAAACGAGACCTACTACTAGTTGCATGAGGAATTGATTCAGATATTACGAGCTAACCACAAACTACAATTGCACATTGCATGAAAATTTTCAAATATTAATTAGTTCAGTCAGTTTCACGTTATAGGATATCGTATATGTGGTACCAAGCTGTCGACCACCTGTATTAACCCAGACTATAATTACAAAATTGTATTCTTGAAACATAAAAGGGTTATGCTACATAGTTCAATCATAAGATTTAGGTAAACTTCATTAACAACCACTACCTCTACCAAAAAGCAGAGAAACAAACAATACTATACCATACTTGCAAAATATCAAATTTACACCACTTGGTGTAAGAAATGGACTTAAACTTGGATGTATTTTCTATTTTTAAACCAAAGGAAACCATAATATTTACATAGTATAACTACTCAATTGATCAAACATTTATAAGTTATGAAAAAATATATATATAACAGAAACTCAGAAAGATATGGCGTTAAAATATTATGATGAAACTTAAAACAAGGGCTCAATGCACATTTTGAGATATTTATTATGTAAAATTAACTTGAGACTTTTGATAAGTTTGTCTAAATTCATATTATAAACACGTATGGTACAAGGGCTCAAAGCACATTTTGAGCATGACGTAGACGATACAACCTATTTAAACATACACTATAAATAAGGAACAAGTTTTAGCTTTAGTTGGTTGTACTCTTAGCTTTGGGTGTTTAAAAAAAAAATGGATTATGTGGTCTATCTTCATACACTTATCCACACTTCTCCACCATAAAACCCTTCTTTTATCATGTATATATACTTATAAATTTGCATAGAAGGTTGTACTCTTTGCTTTTGACGTTGGACAATGGATTAATAGAAAAATAATGTGCTGCTTTTGGATTACACACGTTGTTTTGACGAGTTTAACCTTCCACCACCACATCATAAAAAGAATGGAAGTCACAGTGAGTGAGTGAGTGAGTGAGTGAGTGAGAGAGAGAGAGAGAGAGAGAGAGAGAGGAAGAAATCTTTAATGTCTGGGCGGTGGTGGTGTTGGAGACGTGGTGAAGGGCCGAATACTCAAAAAATGGAGATGGTTAGGTGTGGTATGACAATCGTAGCTTGAGTGAGGGGTTCTAATGATAATTGTACAAAAAGTATTCTAATTTTTTTGTTTATTTTTAAATTCGATATAATGAGTTCATGTATGCTTAATGAAGTTGAAAGATTCAAAGGGTTTTGGTTAAATTGGTGAGATTTATGGTGATTTAACAATTGGTTTGAAGGTTATATTAAGGGTTTGACAAAATAACATGTGTACACAGTGGATTTATTATAGTTGTCGTTTGGCATGTTTGCTGTCATTGGTACCACATTTTTCGGCTTCTATATGATATGTAAAATATTATGTCGCGAATAGTTATCCTTACCAATGTGTGTACACAATGGATTTGTTATAATCCGCGCTAAATAAAAGCTGGGAGACGCAATGGCTCAGCTCGATTTAACGTGACATACACCCGTGCTTTAACGTGATGTCCGCAGCGTAACGCGCGCGGGGTATTATCCTAGTTAATATTTAATTAAGAATACAAAACTTATAATTTTATAATAGCAATAGTACTAAAAACTATAAAAAAAGTCTGGTTGACAAACTTTTTGAGGAACCTTTTATATGAGTAACAACCTAGATGATGGGAGTTTAAATAAAATATTTAAATTTTTATAGTGAATTGTACAAAAATATAGAATGATAGAAGAATAACGAACGTAGCGGCAAAACAGTGACGTAAAACTTTATCAGTTAACCAACCCCAAAATCACCCAACCTAGATCTCACAATAATGAGATCTATGAAATACAAAGAAAACCTTCAACAGATCAACACAGTCTGTTGAACAATCTACAACGATACAACTATAGAACTGCTAAGATCACAATATCTCAGATCAACAATAAACTCTACAAGATGAATGAGACCAGAAAAATACAGAGGAAAAATGAGAGAACAATACGAAAACTCTAGAAAATATTCAGCTAACTGAGCTCTGCTTTTGTCTCTTCATTTTATATCATAAGAAGTCCAAGTTTCACTTTAGCCCTCATAATGTTTCAATACAAACCTCCCAGCTTCCACACGTTTCATACGAGCACCTTTCACATTATAAACTGCACACTTAACACCCTTGTCAATTATCAACATATTATAACAATATAACCATAAGTGTAACAAGTTTTATAATCCGTTACAACAAGTCCAAAAGTGCAACTGACCATGTTTATGTATGAATTACATATAATAATAATTTCTACATCCCCCATAATTCATACACCGAACATATCAACTAAACCCAGTTTTTCACACAACTGTTCATGTTGAACACTGTTCAACCCCTTTGTAAACAGATCTGCTAACTGATTCTCAGTAGCAATTTTTTCTTGAGATGCGACTCCATCAACAATCTTTTCACACAAAAAATGTAGATCAATTTCAAAGTGCTTAGTCCTCTCATGGAAGACTGGATTTAGGGCAATAGATATAGCAGATTGGCTGTCACATAACAACTTAACAGACGATTTATATTCAATTTTTAACTCTTTTAAAATATTTAATATCCACATTATTTCACATGTAGCAGAGCACATAGCTCTGTATTCGGCTTCAGCTGTAGACCTGGAAACAACACTTTGTTTCTTGCTTTTCCAGGAAACTAACGAGTGTCCTAGAAAAATACCAAACCCAGTAACGGACTTTCTAGTAGCCAAACACTTGGCCCAATCCGAGTCAACATACCTAGTTAGCCCAAGTCCATTACCCTTTTTAAACATGACTCCTTTTCCTAGAGACAACTTTAAGTACTTAAGCTATGACACCTCGTAAAAACGTGACCAATTATGTGTAGACACGTGTCCTAAACCCTAAATGTGAAAAAGGTTGACTTTGAGGGACTAGAGTTGACAAACAGTGAAAAGATGTATGCAGAGGGACTTAAAGTGTTAACATGCTAAACTTGTGTCTCTGATTGACCACATATGATAAATATATTCTTAAACGAGTAAGTTGTCGGACGTATGAGGCCGTTTGTGAAAGAAAACAAAAGTTCACAAGAAAAAGGGGTTAAATGTGTCGACATGTTAATTCTTACCTCTGAGTGACCTTTTAACATACCCGGGGCTTCGTAATGTTCGATTATACTCTCAAGAATAAGTGAGAACTAATTCGCAAGGTTTCGATATCATTATGTGTTAGTTACGTAAACTTTTGAAAAGAAGGGTTAAAAGCGTCAGCGAGAAGAAACTAATGTTTTCGTTGATCGTTTAACGATACCGGACCTAAACGGTGTTTGGTTATACTTCAAAGATCATCTACAAACTAACTGCAAGGGCCACATATGCTTAAAATGATAAATATACGAAGTTAGAAGAACCAGGGACTGAAACTGCCAAACCTGAAATAACTTTGGCTGTGTTACCAGTCTCTGGCGGGCCGCGACCTCCACCCTCATCTTTCTCACGGGCCACCAGAGAGCCCCCTGTACAGCGAGTTACTGCCAGCTGCAAGTTTTCTTCTTTGTTCACCACCCATACCACCCTATACTCACATAACTCGAAATGAACTTTTGATGGTTTTTAAAACTACTTTGGACACTTGGAGCCATCTAATAACATCAAGAAACACCTGTGATGATCTGGGGAAGGCCTCATGTACTATAAATAGAGGCATTTGGGTGACCTTCATACTTGCTCATTTCAAAATTTCACTCCCTTCACTTACTTGAGCTTTTTGAAGCATTCTCTAGGATTACTGATCAAGAAGGAAGCCCTCCATAGTCCAAGATTCGTGCTAGGACCCTTTGTAAGTGTCCATAGCCTCTGTAGTTCGGTTTTTATATGTTTAAAGATCGAAAGTCAAAGTTGTCGTAATAACGCTTTGACTTTCGGTTTAGACCTAATCGGTCCAGCCATTGTTCGAGGCGAGTATGGCTACGTGATCGTAATTAGGTGTGTGTTAATCCCTCAAAAAGGCACATCCTAATTACCACGTTTACTTGGTTAATTGTCGGGTCAAAGTAATTAAATAAAAAGTCAAACTAGTCAGATTTTTAAATAAACTCATATCTGATAATGTAGAAGCTATAAAATATGTTTTATCACTTTAATAACTTGGTAAACATTATTTGAACATGTCTAAACATGTCAACCCGACAATTCTAAGTCTAGGGGCGGTTCGCAACCGAAAGTCGCAAAACTTGACTTTTGCTTTGACTTTCAGTTCTGACCCGAATTAGCTTATTTCCTTTACATTTTAAGGTTCCTTTGTGACCATATTATATAGTAGTATAACCCTCTGAGGTTATATTACATGGTCCCTTAGTAATCTGAGTTTATTTACTTGTTTCCGTTATTATGCTTAATGTTGACTAAAATGCCATTTTTATCAAAAATGAGATTTTTAACATAAACAACCATTCAAATGAATTACATACTGATTAGTAATGTTATTTCACATATTTTGACATTTAGAATCTGGTCAGAAACTGTAATTACATAATAAATCGTAAAACATGCTTTTAAAAGAACTAAATTACCCTTTTGCATGCAAATAAAGTTTAAGCATGATTTTGACATAAAAACTCATTACTCACTGTTATGATATCATATTTAGAACTAATTATGATTACAAGTCAGAATACTTACCGAGTTTATACATGAGTTTCGTATTAAATTAGTAAATGACGATTATGCCCTTTTCATGCATAAATTAAGATTTAAATAAAATTATCATGCAAAAACCCTTTGCTACTAATATGATATAATAAATAAATTATTTTGACCATTCAAAGCTGATCATAACATCAGAATTTACTAAACATTGAAATAATCGTCATTTACCGATTTTGTGACAACCCGAGTTTTCATGGTCCTTCCTCAACACGTTACTTGTTTACAAATTATGTTTTCGTAATTTGTTTGCGTTATAGCATGTGCACGTCAGATATACGATTAATGTGTTGCATTATGGTTTGGTTAGCTAGTATAAACTTTCGAACTGATAAAATTAAAAAGAATTAATCCATGCAACCTCACCCAGAACATTGGATATTCGTCACAAACCATACTCGATGAAACATGGTTTTTCGCCATCACCCTGAGCACGACGAAAAACACTTCTTCGTCGGGAGCGTTATTCGCTGAAGTGGTCTTCTGGCCCAAAGGTAGCCCAGTCATGCTGTTTTCACTATTTAGACGTAAACCAAACCCTAATCTTCCTTATTCTCCTTCTTCGCGTCGACGACAACTCTTCTCATCGAGGCTCCCTTCCTTTCTCTCGGTTCTAACACTCTGGTGCACACACACACAACTCCTCGGTTAGTATCCTCACCATTGTTCATAGTTAATCTCGAATACGCATGCAAACTATTAATCAACTAATGTGCTTATTGTTAATGATTTTGATAAACTGCTTATCATGTGATGAATCTGAAGGTCTAGCATGATAATTAGAACAATGGTTTTCTGCTCACAAGACATAAGATTGACGGTCTCCATGTGTTAATAACTGGGGGTCTGGATGGTAGTGTTGAAATGTGTATTAGGTATTAGGTATGTCGTGGTAACGTAATGACGAAAAAGGAACATAAGAAACTGTGGGACGTTGATGTTGTTAATGCTGAAACTATTTGTATATATGAGGAAAGGAATTCATTGTGTTATTGATAGTTTGAATAAGTAACTGAGTTGATGTATGTAACTGTTATAGAATGATTAGGGTTGCCTGCTAATGATTGAAACCATTATACTGATGATTTGATTAGGATGTTAGGGTGATGATCGACTAGATTAATTGTTGTTGATGAATGTGTTTGCTTATAATTGTTACCAAAGTAAGGATTGATCTGATAAACCATAACCCGTAAATGATAAGGGTGTTTCTTCAACCCTTGTGTCGACGAAGAATGGGAGTTTCGTCGGGGCTTGTGTCAACGAAGAATGAGAGTTTCGTCACCTCTCCTTCCGACGAAATATGTTTTTCGTCTATGATACTTCTTCGTGGGAGTACAGATGGGAACAGTAGACATTCGAGATGTATGTATTGATGTATAGCTTGTTTAGGAAATACAATAGTTGCATTGTAACCATACTGTTAATGTTGAGTGATATGCGTATGGGATGCGGACTTGTACAATAATTCGATATGTGCTACATGTTAACGGTGATCTTAGTGCTAGATGCAGCTGTGTACCACTATGTGACATACTGTGTGCAAACACGTGACTTGAATGTTTGTGAAACTGATTGTCTTTGATAACCACATTAGGGTTTGATTGATGAATATGGAACAAGTAACTAATCTTACTAAGCAAACCAAGGTGAGTTCACTTCTCTCAAAACAAGCATGCGTCCGGTGGGGACAATCAAACTGACAAAACGGGTAAATGGATTTTCGTAAACCCATATCCTTGTAGGGGATATGAGGTAGTTTTCAAATACCCACATCCTTGTAGGGGATGTGAGGCGGATTTCACAAACGCATATTGTAACACCCCGTGTTTCGAAAGTCAAAGTCAAAGTCAAAGTCAAGATTGAAGTCAAATGGAGACAAGATTGCTAATTGCGATCTGTCACTCCTTGCTCAATTCCTGTTTTGACTTCTTTGACTTGTAAATAATCTATTTATTTTATTTATTACATTAGCTGTATTATGTGGAGTACTTATTAATAATCGAGGTTTAATCGCTATTTATCGCATGTTTATCGCTTATCGCAATCGCACTCGCAACTCGAATTTACGCGCTTTGATTATTATTTTATGTGTGTGTGCCATTTATGTGTTACATGAGCATGTTTACTTATGTTATGAATGATGTGGTAATCAATCGAAACGCAATCGCAACGCTATCGTAATCGAATCGCAAACGCTAACGGCAGAATAATTAGGATGATTGTATGTTAGATATAGTAGTTGGGATTAAAAGTAAGTTGAGTAGGAAACTCTATCACATCGCAACGCTCGCAATCGCAATCGAAACAGCAAAACTCATCACGCCGAGCACTTGAATCGAGTGACCAGCCAACCGAGCTGCCACCTGATCGGGCTGCCACCCGATCGAGGTGCCACTCGACCGAGCTGCTACCCGGACGGGTTACCACCCGATCGACCAGCCCTCTCCTCCCCTTTCCTTTTATGGTAACCCTATAAATACCCCTGTCAACATCACAAACTTACCATTTCGCACCTCTCATCCGACCAGCGCTTCTTGCCCACTTTTCTTCAGATTTCTCGCGATTCTTGTAAGTATTTAACCTAAATCTTGTACTTTCTTGATCTACACGCACTCCTACCCCTTTCTATCTTTTAAATCTTAACTTTTAACTGTGAAATCACTAAGATTTGAGGTGTTCTAGGATGATGTCATCATGGTGTTCTTGAGAACTTCATGTTTTTGCTTCAATCCACCAAGAGCAACTTAGATCTGGACGATTTCCACACAAATAAGCAAAGATCTTGGTTAGATCTAAACATATTCATGGTGAAAAGGATTAAAAGATGGTTTCCCAACTTTCTTTCAACTCTTTTACACTCAATGCACTCAAAACCGATAGAATCGAAGCTTGTTCTGATCTTCTACTCCTTCTTGTTGATGTGTTGGTTCAAGATCTGAATTCTATCCGAGAGATAACTGATTTCGGGTTAAACATGAAACACCGTCTCGAACAATTAACTGGTTGGGCTAGGGTGATTCCTGTCCGATCAGGTTACTAAGTCTTGATGAGGTTTCTGTTGTCTAGCACGTTATCAAATCATCTCGAAAAAACGACAAACTATCAAAACAACCAAGGAAGAAGACGACAAGGTCATCTGGGACGGACTGCCATCCGATCAGATTGCCGTCCGATCGGATCGCCACCAGACCGGACTGCCGCCCGATTGGACTACACCTTGGGACCCACACTCAACTTTTATTTTCAAACTTTTGAGGATTGAACATTGAACGAAATGCTGTCCGATCGGGTGGTCCGATCGGATTATCACTCGACCATGAGATGTTCTGACTTCAACACTTAAAAAATTTTCAACATGTTCAATACGCAAGATTGCCACCCGATCGGATTGTCATCCGATCGAGTGACCGTCCTGCGGTGAACTTGTTCTCAACCTGAGAAGCCTCGCCAATCGGATTGCTGTTCGATCGAACTGTCGTTCGATCGACCGACCGACCTGAAAGGTAGAGATACTTCTCTGTTTTCAAAATGCTACAACGAAAACTTCAAAAGACAAGCCATCATACACAAACACATCCATCCCAAACGAGGTAACAATCCAATCGAATGGTCACCCGATCGGATGACCATCCGAACAGATTGTCACCCGTTCGACCGGCCACCCGATCGGACTGCCATTCGATCGGATTGCTGTCCAACCCTTTGACACATGTTCCGTTTTACGCGCCGCTTATCGTTTATGCTATCGTTAATTGTTTAGGCTAATTTCCGCTCTAAGCGCTCCCTTCAATCCATCATCGCTGTGAGTATACTTGAACCCTTTTTAGTTTACGCACTTTTGGGTGTTACATACGTTACTTATTCTAAATCACATCGAACACACTACGCAATACTTTAACGCTAACCGTTACCGCATGTTATACGTGACTAAATGAATGCTTGTTTGTTATGTTTAGACATGGAATGCTGTCTACCTGCCTTAGCAACGATAGTACTATAGTTTGGACTCAGCACCTGTTTACTCAGGGGTTGTTAAGGACAATTAGTTACATGGCTCACAGTGGTGACTATGTATCGCGAACTGCCTTGGGCAGTCAACCCGCAGTCATTGGTATCGATAGGTTCATGTCGATAACCTCATTTCACACTGTGTACGTGCTGGTTATGCGTAATCGATTTTGAACACTATTATATCTATTAAACTTGTATGCTCACCTTTACACTATGTGTATTGACTTTTACTTTAACGTATGTGGCAGGTGCATAATATGCTAGGACGCTTTTTGTTGTGGGATGAAATTGAGGCTAGGAAAGAGTCCTAGAAACAAATAAATAAACAAATTGTCTGTACTTAAAAATCTGAGTTTTCGGAACAGAACAATTTGACTAGATTTTGTCAGTAATAATTATGTTACTTTTTATGTCATGGTATGGGACGTGATGCTTTAAATAATTGGTAATCATAGTTGTTATGGAAACTTCTGGACAATCTGTTTCGCTCAGTGCCACGCCCTGATGTTTCCGCCATCGGTTGGGGTGTGACACATATCCTTGCAGGGGATATGCATCGGTTTTCAGTAAACGTTGATGTTGGATAATACACTCACTTTCTATCACTTAAGTCCCATCATACTACCGGGTTAGTTGCTTGTAGGGCAACGGGGTTATTAGTTGATAGCGCTATTAGGTTTGGCACCCTCACGACGTACCTGGATAGGACGGGCGTGAACTGATAACTTTAAATCATGACCAATGTTTGATAGAGCATTGGAGAAGGGCAAAAAGGGCCGTCTGCGGTATCGAGTTATTATCAACATAACACAAATCAGTAATAGGTAACGAACGGTTTAACAAATCCGTGAACTCACCAGCGTCGTCTGATACACTTTTTCTGCATGCTTGCAGGTCTATAGGTATACTTCATTGGAACTTGCAGTCTGGGATGCTGGAGTGGTCATGGGTTAAAATACATGGAATCGCAAGACAAGTCTAATGGTTTTCATACATAGGGTTTATGGAACATTTAACAATTGATTTATGCTTCCGCTGTATACAATGAATTACATTAAACATTCTGTAACACTTTATATTAATGAATGAAAGTTTTTATTTAAAACATTGTTATGAGTTCAATGTGATTGGTGGCTAGATCCTGGTACGTCACACGTCCCACGGTGTTTCTGCAAGTGGTATTTTGGGGGTGTGACAGTTTGGTATCAGAGCCACTGGTTATAGTGAACTTGGTTTTAGAATGTTTTTGTAAAACCAGACTATAACCGAACAGTTCTGAATATGTGAATACGACCATGACACTCAGCTCCAGATTGCAAGGATCGTCTTTCCCACTTGTTGCATACACTACATGACTAGTACACATTTATTTATGATGTAACATACGAACACACACTCGTCACTATAGCATGATTGCATGGATTGTTTGCTTACTTATGATGCGTTGATAGTATGCCATAGTCCTTGGATTTTTGTGATCTTATTACTTTGACAACCTCCGTTGATGTCTGAGTTTGAAGAGCCATTTGACATGAGTTAGGCGGAACTGAGATGAGCATGCAAAACACAATATTATTGTGGGTGCACACATAATAATAATGTGGGGTGCATGCGAGTCCCAGTGAGGCTTAACAAGTGAAAAAGGGGTTCTGTTCCGTTATTCGAGCAGTGAGAAACGTAACAAATCTATATGAGTCCTAGCCGTAATTGCCTCCTACTTGAACATGATCTTTTCACTCCTTTCTGAATCCTTACGAATCTCGATGTTATCGAGTATTACCTGAACACCCATTTGAACGCCTAGCAAACTGGGTAGAATTTTAGGTGTTTGTACGAACGTCCCTGAGTTGGATGTCGCAGCGTCGAATGATTGGCCGATACCTTTCTCACTCCTCTTCATTGGTTGGAACTCAGTGCATTGACGCCTTAGACTCCGTAAGTGCGATCACTTCTGCAACACCCTAGTAACATACTGTGTATTACTCGATCAACTTGCAAGATCGAGGGGCAAGAGGATGAGCGTAGTATCTCACCGACCTCTGTATTAGAATGGCCCTGGTTACCGGCAACGAACACCAGCAAATTGATTTCAATCGAAGTCTTAACCTTAGTCAGCGACTCATGGGAGTCAACTCTTACGAATCAATCGGGACATAAGCGATGACAACTGATTAAAGTGTGGAATGTGTGACTACCAGCACAGTGAGTAGCGCGTTAGGACGTGGCACAGAATGTGAAAAGATGGACTTGGTTGGTGAAAGATCGTAGGGCTCCGTTACAAGCAACGGCATTGGAGGCAACAATCACGGTGACATCAATGTACTCATAAACGTAGCCTACAGTACGGGAAACGAAGGCGACTTCGACAAGGATTAACTGTTGTTAAGTCAAAATGTCAACAACCAAGGGAACAATGACAGTAATTAGGAATCCACGTGATCGTAATAGCAACACTAGAAGTGATGCTCATGGAAGAGCATTTAGGATCGGCATGGATGACGCCAGGAATATAGCAACACGGTGGCCTGCGCGTTCTTGGTGACTAATCGTTTCGTCTCTGTTATGCTTAACCCTGAAGCTTTTGGAAACCAAACCTGTTGTGGAACCGACTGATGGCAAGTCAAAGGAAACCCCCTATGTTCGTTGGGATGCAAACTTGACCTTGTGGGACAAGTGTTCGACACCTACCCTTGATAGTTTTGTTGCGGTAGTTAGTGTGGATTGGTTATCCAGATATCGCGCAGATATACCCAGTGAGGAGAAAATCTTGCGTATCTTTCTCCCTAGTGGCGGATCGTTGTCTGTCCTAAAGCATCAGTGTGGTGTAAAGGTTAGTATCATTCCAGCAATGAAAGCCAGGAGCGTCTACAGAGGGATTACTCCGCTATGTTGTCAACCGTTACTAATGTTTGGGCTAAGGAAAAAGGATCGAGGATCCACCAATTGTTCATGATTTCTCTTAGTGTGCTACTCGAGGAACTCTCAGGTTTACTTCCACAACTGTTAGGCGGAATCCTAGTTTGATCCCACGTCAGAGGCAGCCTTGATTACTCGTACTCCTTATCGTCTGGCGCCTGGAAAGTTGCAAGAACTGTCCAATCAACTTCAGGAAACTACAGGATGGGAGTTTTACATATCTAGCTCCTCGTTTCGAGGAAACACGCTATATTGCAAAAAAGAAGGACGAGTCCTTTCATACGTGTACATACTACCACGAGGTGGCTATCATAGATCGTTACCCCCTGTCTCGCATCGACGACCTGCTTGACCCGTTGCAATAATCAAGATTCTATCCGGAAACTGACTTAAGACCGGACTGTCATCTGATGGAGGACCATGGGGAGGATGATCCCTAACACGGAGTACAGATCCAGTATGGCCACTACGATTTTCTGTTCAAGTTATTTAAGATATCCAACACACCAGCAGCCTCAGGGATCACATGAGTGGTGTGCGTCAACCTCGTTTCGCCAGATTCGTCGACCACATTTATCTTTGATGTTTAGAATCACTACCAGGGGAAAGGAACACCATGAACGGCGCCTGTATCTTGTCCTAGAGCTCCTAGAGGAGGAGCAACTCCACGTGAAGTCTACCTGAGTGTGACTTCAGGATTTGGGAGATACACTTTCTTTAGATATTGATCGGCACCAAATTGCCCATCGGGGATACAGTAATTTCTTGGTTCAGCTAGATACTATCTTAGATTCATCACAGGATTTTCGAAGATCGCGTAGCTTTAATCTCTTTAGCACAGCAGGGTGCCGTGTATTTGTGGGATACCAAAACAGGAGGACGTCTTTTCAGCTTTCGAATCCCAGCTCTACAACGCACGGAACGTCGTCTTTACCCGAGGGTACGGGTGATTTAGTGGTATACAATGATGGTTCGAATCAGAGTCCCAGATACACGCCGATGTAACACGGGATGGTGACGGCTTACATAGTGGAGTTACAAGAAGAATGGCATGAGTCACAACCTACGGTGGAAACTATGGTCTTTGGATTTAAGTTGGAGGCATTACTTGGACGGTACCAAATGCACTACTCAGACCGATCACAAGGGCCTCCCATGTACCTTCTTTCGAAAGAGCTAAGACAGGTAATGGCATCGCTGGATGGAACTTTTGAGTGATTACGACTGTGAAACCTGAACGTGCACGAGCTTTGCAATTCATTATCGACTCTAACCTACCTGATTGGACTCGCTTGGTTCAAACTGAAGAACTAAAGGAAGAGATTTTTCAAGATTAACCTATGCGGGGCATGGGGAAGCAACCTTTGGCAGGCTAGACGATATTCGCTACTTCATGGAGCGAATGTGGATCTCACTATACCGTGAATCTAGGGAACTTGGGGCTGAGCAAAGCACACCCGCCTGGTTATTCTAATCGTCTGGATTTTGATGAAAGGTATTAGGATCTATAAATCTCGTACTAGTGGTCGGGCATGAAGGCCCACCTAGCAATGTATGTGAATGATGTTGACTTGTTCAAAAGTCAAGGTGGAATATCAGAAACCTTATAGTGGTGTCAGCAACCAGAAACACCCATATGGAAATGAGAACATACTGCCATGGAGTTTGTCACTAGTCGACTTTCAACCCGAAACAGAGACGATATCACCCGCGTGATCGTTGAATGCCTCATGTAATCAGTACACTTTCTTGCAATCAAGGGAGATTGTTAAGACTTCGCATCCTCTGAGAAACTACCTGTGAAGGGTGGTTTTAGGCACGAGGTACCAACCCCTATTACCCCTGATTTTAAACTATACCTGATTTATGATAGGCAATACACAACACCCTTGGCTCACGTCTAGATATGAGCATTGCTTATCACCGTTGGACAAATGGCCAGAACAAACGAGCCATCCTGACACTCGAAGACATGCTACTAGCATGTGAGTGATTAACTAGAGTGAAAATTGGAAAGACACTTACCTTCGGTTGGGTTCTACTGCAGCAGTTACCATTCTAGTATTCAGATGGCTCCGTTCGAGGCATTACTTGGGCGACAATGCCGACCTCCTTGTTGGACTAAGGTGGGTGATAACCTAATCACAGATCCATGACTTGTACTCGAATCCCTTGGAAATATTGTTCAGATCGGAAAGTGTTTGGTGACAACGCGCGACCGTCAGGAAAGCTGATAAGCTTAGGAAACACTGGGAGTTCGCTGTAGGCGAACGTGTCATAATCGAAAGTCTCACCCTGGGAGAGTGCGGCACGCTATGGAAAATGTGGCAAGCTTAGTTTACGATACGATACGTTGGGACATTCGGATTCTGAAGAGAATTGGCAACATGGCCTATAAACTCGAGTTACCCGACGAGTTGGGTAACGTACACAATGTTATTTAGGTCTCGAATCTAAGGCAGTGTTTTTCCGATGAAACACTTGTGATACCTTTCCTAGATAAGTTACAGTTGTCGAGGGATCTATCAAAACATGGACCACGAAATCAAGGTTCGTTAACATCGTCGAATTCTAATCGTGAGAATTCGTTGGGACTCAAGACGTGGACCGGAGTTCACGTGGGAACGCAATGATTAGAGTAAACTCTGATATCCTCAAATTGTTCAGGCGGTTGAATCAATTTTTGCTGTCATTGGTGAATTTCGGGACGAAATTCCCTTTCAAGTAAGGGATGATGTGGTACCCGAGGAAAATCCACAGTCATCCTGATCTGACACTTCGCCGCTTTTGGATTAATTATCAAATTTCGGGACGAAATTTCTTTCAAGTTGGGGATGATGTGACAACCTGAGTTTTCAAGGTCCTTCCTCAACACGTTACTTGTTTACAAATTATGTTTTCGTAATTCGTTTGCGTTATAGCATGTACACGTTTGATATACGATTAATGTGTTGCATTATGGTTTGGTTAGCTAGTTCATGTATTGCAAAATACATCTTTTATTCGTGTACAGTTTGTATAGTTTTCGTTACATTTAGTTTTGTTTTTCGTTAGAATGTGCATGCTATTGATCAAATCGTGTTTCGCAGGTCTTGATGCTTAAATATGCGGAAAACCGAGTAAAACGAGTTAAAATATTGGAAAGTCAAGTCTTGGAGCATGTTGGAAAGGTCGAGGAGTTGAAATAGAGTTAAAGAGCTGAAAAATCACTCTCTGGCACCCCGTGAGAAGTTTCTGGCACCCGGCGAGAGTCTGAAGGTAGTACATGAGCTGAAAAACAAGGTGGCACCCCATCACCCATTCCCTGATCCTGTGGCGCCCAGCCAGAAGCCTGTAGCTGGCGATTTTTGTTATGGAAAGTCATATAAATACAATTTTATACTTGAAAAAACCCGAGTTCGATTTTTGGGACATCTTGGCGACTTGTTGAGCAATCTTGGAGCAATTTTGGAGTTCTTGAAGCATAGGAATCATCGATATGAGTTCGGGGAAGAAGACTTGAAGATCTAATCGGGTTTTCTAGTTCTTTGTTCTTGACTTTTCTTACAAAACTTGTTATGATGAATTCATATTTAGACATCTTTGAATTGTTTTCACGTTTTAACATGCTTGGCTAATTTCATAAACCACCTAGACTTGATGAATGGATTAATATAAAGATTTTACCGTTTTCGTTATTTGCATGATTGTTATGGGTGATTGTGTTTAGTAAGAGGTTTGATTTAATGGTTTGATGTGCGTGCGTACTTTGAGTTGGTTTATTGTTATTACTTGCTTCATATGATTCTTAGTGACGGTCTATATCACAACGTAGAGTCATATTAGGGTTTAGGGTTTCGGTGAGTGTCTATATCACGTTAGAAAACCTTCACTCTTTAGGGAGAATTGGCCAATAACCCCTAGAAGTAACTGATAATAATTTGCTAAGTCTTAGTGTTCTACTAGTCCTAATACCTGGGAAGTGAGGGGCTATTGGTAGGTCTTACCCGGCGAATTGCTTTAGATAGGCCTTGGGAAAGGTTATGTCTTGGTTTACCTGTCGGTCTTATTAGTCTATCAAGTCAAATTAATTACTTCAAACTACCCTAGATCTAGGATTGGGAAAGAATAGGTCAACATTAGGGTACTTACACAATTATTAGACAACTGGGAAGGCGTCTAATAACCGGTAGAATTAACGGCCTAGGTAGTGCCACAGGTTTCTCCTTGAGAAGGGTCGAGGGGCCTCGTTGGTTCTTAATAGGTTTAGTATTTTAAGATCCCGGTTCCATAACTCGTGCATTTAACTTATTCGGTAATCTCTTAAAAAAACAATCCAGGATTCTTGTCTAGGTGGTCCTGTTCTCATATAAGTAAAGTCCACAGTCTTCATTCGTTTTTAGTCTATTTTAGTTTAATTTAGTAGTCTAATATAGATTTCCTAGTTTTTTAGTAACCCCCCCCCCCCCCAAAAAAAAAAAAACAATTAAACAAGTTTAAGTTGCGTCCGTCAGTGTCTGTCAGAGTCTAGTTTACGTAATTTATAGAGTCTCGTGGTTCGATATCCGGACTTCCTAGGTTATACTACATTGATTGGTACACTTGCCGATTGTGTGGTTTTAGGTCGAGTCTAGAATTAAAGCTTTTTAGTGTCTAGCTTAGAGAGTCTAATTTAGTTAATTTTTATAGTCTGTTTAGCACACATCAAGTTTTTGGCGCCGTTGCCGGGGACTCTTGGTAATTGCGTTCATTAGCTTTGATAGATTTACTCGACAAATACGTGCTACGTGTTTACGTTGTTTTGTGTCTTTTATTTTCATCTTGAGTCGTAGTAACTATTGTTTGCTTTTCTTGTGTTCAGGTCTTTGCTCGTAGTGGATGCCACATCTGCGCTCGCACGGACCACCACCACCAGTCAAGCAGTCATCATCTCAATTGGGCGAAGGCCCACAGGTTACTTCTACATCCTTTTCTCGTTTCCCCAATTTCGACTCCACCCCGTTAACCACCCCACCTCCTACACCACCACCTTCGCCAAACCATTCACCTAAAACCTCACCTAAGGTTTCCCCAACCGATAGCCCTACTTCTAGTACCTCTAGTAACCCAGCAAACTTAGAACCAATGGCAAACCCTAGGCAAACCGTCCATCAGCAGGCCACTCAGAATTTCACCGGCCTTGCTTCACCCATCACCGTACCACCCATAGTTAGCGAAAATTCATGGCAGAGTCCATCTTATGCCATGCAGGCCATAACCAATAGCATTCAATTCCATGGCCGAGACGATGAGGACGCCCCGGCCCACATTAACCGTTTCTCCCGTATCAGAGCCACCTTTAGCCTTCACGGTGCCCCTAATGATGCTACCTACTTACAGCTTTTCCCATTTTCTTTAGCTGGCCGTGCGGCTACTTGGTTGGACTCACAACCAGCCGGTACCTTCACTACTTGGGCGGGGCTTCGTCAAGCCTTTCTGAATAAGTATTTCCCGCCCACTAAAGCCTCACGTCTTAGAGACCAAATCCACTCCTTCCGCATGGAGCCCGACGAGCCTTACTACCTTGCTTGGGAGCGTTTCCAAAACCTTTGTGCTCGTTGCTCCCAGCATGGTCTTTCCGATTGGGCTTTATGTGAGAAATTTTATAACGGTCTCACCCAAGAGACTCGTGATAGGTTCGATACTAATGCGGGGGGGGGGGGGGGGGGCATATGATGGGTATACTTACTGTTGCTGAGTGTTTAGAACGTTTTGAGGCATTTGCTCAGTCTCAATCCCAATCACGATCCGATCAGCGGTATCAAAGTGGTAATTCTAATACCACTACTAGTGCACCCGCCCGAGGGGTGAACCATGTCACCATGGATCCTAGTTTAGCCGCTGTTTTGGAAAACGTGACTAGGGAGCTTAAAGAGATTAAGGCTAAGGTAGATAAGTGTGAGTTTTGCCGAGGGGGTCACGACACGAGTGCGTGTCCATTACTTGTTGGTGAGGAGCAGGTTGATTTTGTAGGAGGAGGGTTTGGTAGAGGTCAATCTAGCGGTTTTGGTAATAACAATAATTTTGGTTCGGGTTGGCGTAATAATAATAATAATAATTTTGCTTCTAACAACAATTTTCGCTCAAATGGACCCCCTGGTTTTCAAATAGCTCAAAATCCAAATAGGGGTTTAGGTTCACTCTTTGGTGGGAGTTCAAATGGGCAGGTCAAGGATGGGGGGTCAAGTAGTCAGGTTCAAACAGGTCAGGGTTCAAGTTTTGATTTAGGGGGCAGTATAGAAAGAATGGAGGCTATGATGAGCCAGCTAGTTGTTAGGGATCAAACCACCCAAAAGAAACTTAGCGAACATGACCTTATGCTTAAGAATCACCAAGCTGCTTTCCAAGACCTTCAAAGGGTTGTAGGTGATATGTCTAGGAAGTTAGAGGAGAGATTACCCGGTCAGTTTGCGGGTAACACCCAACGTAACCCGAATGCTCATGTAAAAGCCATTACTACCCGTAGTGGTAAAACCGTAGGGAAGCCTAGAGTTGAGGAGAGAGTAGAAGAGGAAGATGATGATATTGTAGATGAGGAGATTGAGATGGAGGCTCCAGGCAAAGTGCAAAAGAGGCTAAGCCCAGCAAGTACCGCACAGCCCGAGGAGTCTCAAAGTGAGAAGAAAGTTGAGAAAACACCTATAGACGTTAGACCTTAACCCTACGTGAACCATGCGTATGTCCCGTTTCCCTCACGTCTTAAGAACCAAAAATACTCAAGGGAATACGGGCAATTCTTAGACATCTTCAAGCAATTGAAGATTAATCTTCCGTTTATAGAGGCACTTCAGTGCATGCCTAAATACGCGAAATTTTTGAAGGACCTTCTTAGAAATAAGGAGAAGTTAGGGGAGTTGTCGAACGTTCCATTGCATGGAGGGTGTTCGGCCATTGTCTCAAATAAGCTTCCTGAAAAGCTTACCGATCCCGGTGTCTTCACTATTCCTTGTTTATTCGGTAGTAACACAAATACTAGAGCCTTAGCCGACCTAGGTGCTAGTATCAATTTGATGCCCTTTTCTCTTTACGAGAAGCTAGACTTAGGCGAGCTTTCACCTACCCGAATGACATTGTCCTTAGCTGATAGGTCCGTGAAACACCCGAGGGGCATAGTTGAGAATTTGCTTGTTAAGGTTGATAAGTTCGTTTTTCCGGCCGATTTCGTCATTCTCGACATGGAAGCCGATGAAAACGTACCGTTAATTTTAGGACGCCCATTCTTGAACACTGCTAAAGCTCTCATAGATGTCTCTTTAGGCACCATCACACTTAGAGCGGGCGAGGAATCGGTAGTTTTTAAGGTTATGAATTCGAGAGGGCCTAGTGATAGAGTGGAGGCGGTATCGCTAGTGGGTGAGTGTGAGAAGGACGAGAGAGATGAAGAGAAGGTGGTGAGTGGTCCGAGTCTAGATAAGGTGATAGGACTCAAGTGTGGGGACCCACCGGATAGGAGAGTAGAGGAATTAGAGGAGAGAGTGGTGCGTTTAGAATCTAGGATAGAGACACTGAGCAAAGCTCAGTGTGGGGATAAAGTTCGATATGAAGAGTATAGATTCAAACCGCCAGGTGAGGAGTTGAGAGGTTATGAGAGAGATGAAGGTGTTTGGGTTGATTCGGGCAATAGGTATAATGGTGCTACAGCCCGTGAGTTCGTGTTTGGAGGTGAGCTGCATCTATATGACCCTCCATAAGGATGTGAGAAGTTGTTACATATTTTTAGAGTTTGTACCGTTTGTATCTTCGTAATTTTTATTAGCTAACGGTCGTTTTGTTAGTTTTTCGGTTCGTTGTTTGTGTTTTGAGTCGGTTGCAGGAATGCATCACCGAGGATTTGAAGGAATTCGCGAGAGAAATAAGGCTCCTGGTAAGTTTTTGTACTTAGAAAAATTTCGGTTGGGTTTTGAGAGGTTTGGGAAAAACATAAAATTTTTCTAAGGCATTGAAAAAAAAATTAAAAAAAATTAGATGTTTTCTGTTGAAAACGGCCTCTGGCACCCCGCCACCCACTTATAAACAACTTTTCTCGCTCCCGCCAGCACGTATGGCAATTTTTCGGAAATCTGTAACGTGGTGGCGGGCCGCCACCCACCTCTTAACTTTATAGCGGGCCGCTAGAGGCCGTCTCTGCGGTTAATTTAATTTTAAAACCCAAAAACTTATTACTCCCCTTCACCTTCTTCACCGACCATTACCACCCTCTGTTACCTCATAACCACATTCACCCGAAACCCTTTTTCTCCTCCACTAATCCACACCTCACCCTTTCATCTCAGTCAAACCACTACTCACTTACCCCTCATCACCGTAACCCTCTATCTCAACCACCACCCCTAACATCAGACAACCATTATCTAACCGCCGATTCCTCCCCAACCATCCCCACACCACCGCCGTAACCCCTTCACATCACCGATAACTCCTATTCCCCTTACCCCTCTGCCGACGACCCCCCTTACCCCACCATTTACACCGCCAAACACTGCTGTAAACCCACAAACAGCCCTCAAACATCCGATTGCAACCATCAATCCGCCATATCTTACCACAAAATCGGAGTTAACTTGGGGTTTAAGTGTTCGACCGAAATCTTTCTATTTCTTCGTGTTTCTAACGAATCCAAGGTATGTTTTCCTGCAAAGCTTTTCTTGTATTTTAGTTTAGTAGTCGAGTAGTCTGTTTGGTTTGTTTATTGAGTCGAGTTAGTGAGGTCTCTGTCTGCATTCGTGTCTGTTTAGGTCTGAGTTCAGTCCGGTGTAGTGGTCGGATCAGGTGGGTGTGTGTCGTTTCAATCCAGTCTGTGTTGGAGTCCGGTCATGTGTTCTGAGTGGGTTCTAATCAGTCAGTTGTCTCTTTTGTGGTGTGTCGAGTAGTGTCGGGTCTCAGCTGGTGTTTGTGATGTGTTGAGTCTGTTGAGTCAAGTCAAAGAAGTTTCGAGTCACGTCTGTGATTTGTTGAATCTTTTGGTTCGTTTTAGCGTAGTGTCTGGTCAGTCGTCCCTGAGTCAAGTGCTTGTAAGTAGGTATTTTGAGTCATGTTTAGGTCGAGTGCTTGTCGGGTCGTATTCGTGTGATGTCGAGCCGGTATGCTGTGGTTTTGTCCAGTCAGTGTATTACAGTCCAGTTGTATGCTTCGAGCGAGTCGAGTCAATACTACAAACTTAGGGTCGAGTAGGTCCTGTGGTCAGTTTTGTGTGTGTCGATTCGGTAGAATCATGTCTCGGGTCAAATGTTAGTCAGTTTTAGGTCAGTTGTTGGTCGTAGAGTGAGTCGAATTGAGTCTTTGTCCAGTCAACTGTCGGTCCTGGTGCGTTATTGAGTCGCTAATAGGTTGAATAGAGTCCGTTGTGTTGAGTTGTTCGAGTCGGTATCCTGTGTTTCTGTTTAGGGCCAGCACATTGTGTCGAGTCCATAGTCTTTGGTTGGGTCTTGTGTGTGTGTTGAGTTGCGTCATGTAGTTGTTTTGTCATGGGATTGCGGAATGGCTCGGGTTGGGATATAATGGTTATATTTGGTAGAAGTTAAGTGGGGGTTTTCTTGTTTTGCACTTGACTATTGGGATTGGATTTGGTAGTCGGGTTGGTGGTGCAATAGTTTGCTTGATATTTGCTTGGTTGGGTTTGATACATTGACTAAAAGCTCCGATTTTGCGCGTTGAAACTACATTTTTTGCATTCGAAAGAAACCTCCTTTCACTAGGCGGAATCTTTCGACGTTAGAAAGTAAAAACAACTAAAAAGTAATTATTTTTACGCGCGAATTGGACTTCAATGTCATATTTCGGCACTTTGGCTCTTAATTGGGACAATTAAAAGTGCCGAAGGGGGTAGTGTACATTGAGTCTAGTTTAGTGTTTTCGCGTCGTCTTTGTGTCGTTTAGCATAGTTTGAGTAGTGTTTAGTATTGTTTGGGTTTACTTGCACGTACAAGTGGTTTGAACTCGCCCGTACTCAATCTCCATTCGGGCGAGTTTAGCCACCACTTAGCAATTGTAAAAAAAAAAGTAGCCCGGTTGTTTTAGCCGCGAACGAAATGCTATACGGCTAATCTTTAGAAAAAAAAATTAATAATAATAAAAAAAAAAATTTAAAAATTCAAAAAAATTATAAAATCTGAAAATACCAAAAACAGTTGTTATTTACTGATTGTCTGCTTGTTTTGGCTTGAAATTTATCTGTTTTGCAGGCATGGCTAGTAGTTCAAGGAGCAGGAGGGCCCGGCTGGTGCTGGTGCGGGAGTTGATCCGGAGTCTCCAGTTCAGGTGGTTGGAGAGAGCAGTGGTGCAGCTGGGCAGCAGGAGTAGTGTGGGGATGGCACGAGGAGGCAGAGCAGCAGCTGACGTTTATATCTTTTGCTGATTATTTTTATTTTGTGCTGTTTTGATCCTCACTTTTGGTCTATATTGATATTCATATACTTTAAACAGGTTGGTTAGGGATGGCAGGGTTGGATGATGTGACGGAACTGATACATTACTGATATTTTTGATATATAGATGATGATATGTTTGGTAGTTTGTTTGATGATTGATAGGTAGATTGTGTTAGCCGCTTTCGTTCGCGTGTCCGAGGTTAGAGTTGTTTGCTGAGCGTGTTTCGAATTGGAGGGCTTATGTGGAAACGACTGGCACGTTGACAGTCTCACATATACAGCTAAGTCGTTCCCCTTTTTGTTGTTGTATATTTTTTTTTATTTATTTCGTTTGCAGTTTTTATTTCTTAGTTAGTGTTGAGTCGTATTTTCGTTCTTGCATTAGGGACAATGCAATCTCTAAGTGTGGGGATGGGATACTTGTAAATAATCGAGTCTTAAAAAAAAAATTA
The DNA here is from genome assembly GCA_030545235.1 of Helianthus tuberosus. Taxonomy (NCBI): domain Eukaryota; kingdom Viridiplantae; phylum Streptophyta; class Magnoliopsida; order Asterales; family Asteraceae; genus Helianthus; species Helianthus tuberosus. The sequence continues at coordinate 1,921,636 of JARYGA010008349.1, read as the reverse complement.
GAAAATTTTGAAAAATCAAGAAAAAAAATTGAAAAAATCAGAAAATGTCTTTCGAATAAAAAAAGAAGTTTGCAATTAAAGCGGAAAGTGATAGAAAAAATGAATTTTTGCTTGGGTTCGAATAATAATAATATGAGATTATAATAAACCGAGTTTGCGTCTAGTTTGGGATATGTGGATAGGCCCGGGTTTGGTTGTAAGTCCCTTTGAGCTAATATACCTTAATTGTCGGTCTGCTAGTGGGTTTTCGCCTGGGAGATATGGGAAACTAAAACTGCCAATAATAGTATAAGGGGCACCGTTATAAGTTAAAACTGTTAGAGTTTGTGATCTTGAAAAAAAAAATAGAATAAAAAGTGAGCTAGAAACTAAATGAAAGTAACACAGGTCTATGTAATCCGAGTTGGGGATAGCGACTCTACAGCCGGAATGCCTCTGGGATGTGTGAAATCGACTTGCCGAATAAAAGTACCGAAACCTAAGTAATCTGTGGTTGGGGATAGCGACTCTACAGCCGGAATACCTCTTGGTTAGGGAAAGCATCGTCTAGACTCACGAAAGAAAGAAAGAAAGAAAGAAAAAAAAAAGTTGATTGTAAACTCTCTTGGTTTTGATTTAAGACGGTTAGGAATTGGTCCAGTGATCGTTCTTTTAGTCCTATAAGCTTGAGGTGGGAGTAGGTGGACCGTAGATTCTAGTGTGAGACCCTAGGTAGACTGACCGCACTTAAATTAAATTCACATGATAAGGGCTTAGGATTGAATTCGGGTTTAAAGTGGACAAGTATATTCGCAATCGCGGCTAACGCAAGTCTTGGTTTTAATTAATTATACCTATGCTTTTGACCCGAGTGATTATTTGTTTCTGATTCCGTTGCATAATTCTTTTTCGAGGACGAAAAAAGAGTAAGTGTGGGGATGTTTGATGTATTGCAAAATACATCTTTTATTCGTGTACAGTTTGTATAGTTTTCGTTACATTTAGTTTTGTTTTTCGTTAGAATGTGCATGCTATTGATCAAATCGTGTTTCGCAGGTCTTGATGCTTAAATATGCGGAAAACCGAGTAAAACGAGTTAAAATATTGGAAAGTCAAGTCTTGGAGCATGTTGGCAAGGTCGAGGAGTTGAAATAGAGTTAAAGAGCTGAAAAATCACTCTCTGGCACCCCGTGAGAAGTTTCTAGCACCCGGCGAGAGTCTGAAGGTAGTACATGAGCTGAAAAACAAGGTGGCACCCCATCACCCATTCCCTGATCCTGTGGCGCCCAGCCAGAAGCCTGTAGCTGGCGATTTTCTGTTATGGAAAGTCATATAAATACAATTTTATACTTGAAAAAACCCGAGTTCGATTTTTGGGACATCTTGGCGACTTGTTGAGCAATCTTGGAGCAATTTTGGAGTTCTTGAAGCATAGGAATCATCGATACGAGTTCGGGGAAGAAGACTTGAAGATCTAATCGGGTTTTCTAGTTCTTTGTTCTTGACTTTTCTTACGAAACTTGTTATGATGAATTCATATTTAGACATCTTTGAATTGTTTTCACGTTTTAACATGCTTGGCTAATTTCATAAACCACCTAGACTTGATGAATGGATTAATATAAAGATTTTACCGTTTTCGTTATTTGCATGATTGTTATGGGTGATTGTGTTTAGTAAGAGGTTTGATTTAATGGTTTGATGTGCGTGCGTACTTTGAGTTGGTTTATTGTTATTACTTGCTTCATATGATTCTTAGTGACGGTCTATATCACAACGTAGAGTCATATTAGGGTTTAGGGTTTCGGTGAGTGTCTATATCACGTTAGAAAACCTTCACTCTTTAAGGAGAATTGGCCAATAACCCCTAGAAGTAACTGATAATAATTTGCTAAGTCTTAGTGTTCTACTAGTCCTAATACATGGGAAGTGAGGGGCTATTGGTAGGTCTTACCCGGCGAATTGCTTTAGATAGGCCTTGGGAAAGGTTATGTCTTGGTTTACCTGTCGGTCTTATTAGTCTATCAAGTCAAATTAATTACTTCAAACTACCCTAGATCTAGGATTGGGAAAGAATAGGTCAACATTAGGGTACTTACACAATAATTAGACAACTGGGAAGGCGTCTAATAACCGGTAGAATTAACGGCCTAGGTAGTGCCACAGGTTTCTCGTTGAGAAGGGTCGAGGGGCCTCGTTGGTTCTTAATAGGTTTAGTATTTTAAGATCCCGGTTCCATAACTCGTGCATTTAACTTATTCGGTAATCTCTTAAAAAAACAATCCAGGATTCTTGTCTAGGTGGTCCTGTTCTCATATAAGTAAAGTCCACAGTCTTCATTCGTTTTTAGTCTATTTTAGTTTAATTTAGTAGTCTAATATAGATTTCCTAGTTTTTCAGTAACCCCCCCCCCCCCAAAAAAAAAAAAAAAAAACAATTAAACAAGTTTAAGTTGCGTCCGTCAGTGTCTGTCAGAGTCTAGTTTACGTAATTTATAGAGTCTCGTGGTTCGATATCCGGACTTCCTAGGTTATACTACATTGATCGGTACACTTGCCGATTGTGTGGTTTTAGGTCGAGTCTAGAATTAAAGCTTTTTAGTGTCTAGCTTAGAGAGTCTAATTTAGTTAATTTTTATAGTCTGTTTAGCACACATCACTAGTATAAACTTTCAAACTGATAAAAATTAAAAAGAATTAATCCATGCAACCTCACCCAGAACATTGGATATTCGTCACAAAGCATACTCGAAGAAACATGGTTTTTCGCCATCACCCTGAGCACGACGAGAAACACTTCTTCGTCGGGAGTGTTATTCGCCGAAGTGGGCTTCTGGCCCAAAGGTGGCCCAGTCACGTTGTTTTCACTATTTAGACTTAAACCAAACCCTAATCTTCCTTATTCTCCTTCTTCGCGTCGATGACAACTCTTCTCATCGAGGCTCCCTTCCTCTCTCTCGGTTCTAACACTCCGGTGCACACACACACAACTCCTCGGTTAGTATCCTCACCATTGTTCATAGTTAATCTCGAATACGCATGCAAACTATTAATCAACTAATGTGCTTATTGTTAATGATTTTGATAAACTACTTATCATGTGATGAATCTGAAGGTCTAGCATGACAATTAGAACAATGGTTTTCTACTCACATGACATAAGATTGACGGTCTCCATGTGTTAATAACTGGGGGTCTGGATGGTAGTGTTGAAATGTGTATTAGGTATTAGGTATGTCGTGGTAACGTAATGACGAAAAAGGAACATAAGAAACTGTGGGACGTTGATGTTGTTAATGCTGAAACTGTTTGTATATATGAGGAAAGGAATTCATTGTGTTATTGATAGTTTGAATAAGTAACTGAATTGATGTATGTAACTGTTATAGAATGATTAGGGTTGCCTGCTAATGATTGAAACCATTATACAGATGATTTGATTAGGATGTTAGGGTGATGATCGACTAGATTAATTGTTGTTGATGAATGTGCTTGCTTATAATTGTTACCAAAGTAAGGATTGATCTGATAAACCATAACTCGTAAATGATAAGGGTGTTTCGTCAACCCTTGTGTCGACGAAGAATGGGAGTTTCGTCGGGGCTTGTGTCAACGAAGAATGAGAGTTTCGTCATCTCTCCTTCCGATGAAATATGTTTTTCGTCTATGATACTTCGTCGTGGGAGTACAGATGGGAACAGTAGACATTCGAGATGTATGTATTGATGTATAGGTTGTTTAGGAAATACAATAGTTGCATTGTAACCATACTGTTAATGTTGAGTGATATGCGTATGGGATGCGGACTTGTACAATAATTCGGTATGTGCTACATGTTAACGGTGATCTTAGTGCTAGATGCAACTGTGTACCACTATGTGACATACTATGTGCAAGCACATGACTTGAATGTTTGTGAAACTGATTGTCTTTGATAACCACATTAGGGTTTGATTGATGAATATGGAACAAGTAACTAATCTTACCGAGCAAACCAAGGTGATTTCACTTCTCTCAAAGCAAGCATGCGTCCGGTGGGGACAATAAAACTGACAAAACGATTAAACGGATTTTCGTAAACCCATATCCTTGTAGGGGATATGTGGCGGTTTTCAAATACCCACATCCTTGTAGGGGATGTGAGGCGGATTTCACAAACGCATATCCTTGCAGGGGATATGCATCGGTTTTCAGTAAACGTTGATGTTGGATAATACACTCACTTTTTATCACTTAAGTCCCATCATACTACCGGGTTAGTTGCTTGTAGGCCAACGGGGTTATTAGTTGATAGCGGTATTAGGTTTGGCACCCTCACGACGTACCTGGATAGGACGGGCGTGAACTGATAACTTTAAATCATGACCAATGTTTGATAGAGCATTAGAGAAGGGCAAAAAGGGCCGTCTGCGGTATCGATTTATTATCAACATAACACAAATCAGTAATCGGTAACGAGCGGTTTAACAAATCTGTGAACTCACCAGCGTCGTCTGATACAATTTTTCTGCATGCTTGCAGGTCTATAGGTATACTTCATTGGAACTTGCAGCCTGGGATGTTGGAGTGGTCATGGGTTGAAATACATGGAATCGCAAGACAAGTCTAATGGTTTTCGTACATAGGGTTTATGGAACATTTAACAATTGATTTATGCTTCCGCTGTCTACAATGAATTACATTAAACATTCTGTAACACTTTATGTTAATGAATGAAAGTTTTTATTTAAAACATTGTTATGAGTTCAATGTGATTGGTGGCTAGATCCTGGTACGTCACATGTCCTGCGGTGTTTCCGCAAGTGGTATTTTGGGTGTGTGACAGTTTTTTACGACATTAAGGTGCATAGTATGGTTTTAAATCATACTTAGCACCCAAAACTTTTTACCTACTGATTTTATAAACCATTTCTAATATTTTTACAGTAGGTACAAGTTATAAACTCAGAATCCCAAATAAGTCCTTATAACTATGTGTGAAATGACCAAAATGCCCTTATGGTGCATAATTTGGTCATAAATGGTAAACCACACATATATATGATATCCTACTATTAACATAACATAAATTAAATATTTTTAGAAAAGGTTTATGACCAGAACCTCAGTTTGCATGTAAACCCCTTTTATAAATCATAAAAATGACCAAAATGCCCTTATGGAGCTTAATTCATTTTTAAAATCTTCTTGGGCATAATTTATGATATCCTACTGATATCATAACATATATTAAGCATAATAACCTATCGAACTTGTACATGACTCATCCGGTTACCCGTTTACGCTTATACGCGTACGGTGTGTTTTATGTGACTAGTTTGCATAAATTAACCAAAACGGGTTAAACCTTATCAATTTAACTTCAAATTACAGAATGTATTTAGTTTACCCATAATATACAAGTCTCCATACTTGTTAGGTCTAAATTACATTCCAATCCGATCATCGCTTAATCTAGCGTCTCGTACCGTAAATCCTCCTTTAAACTAACCGGTCTAAGTTTACAACTTAAATAAGACCCGTTAGTAATCTAATAGGATAATAAAACCTTCGTTCCAGATTAGGAGCCCCTGTAAAAGCTACTTGCACTAGTTTGATTAGATTATACGGCTGAGTAGATAAATCTCGCATTTTAAAGCTCAGGTAAATACTTTTAACTTATTTTCCCTTATACGGGCTTGGGATACGGTAATATATTACCGCTTGGTCGAGTATGGAATCATTTAATCGGATTGTGATTAATAAATTACATAACCCGTTTTAATCCGTTTTGTTTGATAACATAAACATTTGGGGGTTAATATGACCGTGTCCTGGATATCCTCGGCTCATTTCATTTGTAAATGGCCACGACTTAAGCACGGGGTGTAGGCATACACCTGACAGTTGAGTATGTAAAAAGATATACCCACTTGTTGGGGATAACTCCTTGTGGGTTTATATTAGTGTCGTGTCTATTAATCATGTCTCGGCTTCTATCCCGGGCCCTGAACGTACGACAAACTTGTAAATCTGTATACAAGATTATTTTTATATAATTGTCCCAAGTTATTAAAGAATATTTATTCCTTGCGCATTTAAATCAATTTTCATAAATGTTTTTCAAAAGAGTCGGTTAATTGTATTTACCAGTGTAAACTGACGTATTTTCAAAAGGCTAAGTGACAGGTACTACACGTACTAGGCTGGGAGCTTCTGGGCGTTAAATAGAGAATCTTGCAAGTTCGTAATGCCTTAAGTCTGTTGAACATGTTTTGTATTATATTTTGATCCGCCAGTGAATCCTTTCTTTACAACCGTCTGTATATTCTTTTATTCGTACTTTACACTTTTGGTTTGTAATAGTAATTTCTACCAAGACTTCCGCTGTGCTATAAACTGTGTATATTTGACTATGATGATATCAACTACGTCACGATACTCCCTGTCGGGCCCGCCGGTAATATGTGGAAATATCAGGGTGTGACAGGTTGGTATCAGAGCCAACATTGAGTGAATTAAACACTAGCATTTTGTGTTTAATCTCAATGACACAGTAGCACATTCCTTGACTTCCGAGTCTAGGCAAATGACCTAGGATTAATCTTAATCTTATTTGGTTTATATATTTTGCTTGTTTCCTTGTTTTGACAGGATTACTTATTGATCATGCCACCAAGAATTCGAGGAAGAGAAGGAAGAGGCAAGGCACCAATGAGAGGGAGGCATGACCATGAAGCAGGGCCTTCACATAGGCGAATTCCCTCTGCGTCATTCAGCTCAGACCTATACGATGACTGGAGACACTCCTTGGAACCCGCGAGGCGTTCTGTCTCGCTTAGCACCTCCCCCTCTTATAACCATTCTTTTGGTCCACAGCAACCTGACGAGCCCCAAGGCTCCCACCACTCACAACAGTCAGTGCACTCGCACCATTCCTTGCAACGTTCTGGTTCCCACCATTCATTCCATCAACCTTCTCCTTATTTACAGGGTCAATTTGACCCCAATGACTACATTAATGAACCAGTGGGTCATAACCCATTGGGGCCCGTAGATCACTTTCCTGAATATCAGGATATGGATGTGGACGATGATCTAGATCCAGTCATGCCACCTTCTGGGACGCCTACGCATCCCATAGATATCTCCAGCAGTTCTTCTTTTGCGGGATCGCCATACCGAGGCCCCGATTTATGGGCCGAAAGCTGGAGCACCTACAAGTGGGAGTTCACTCCCCGTTACCACAACTCACCACCACCACCACAGCGGTCTCCCTCTGAGGACCCGCACTTTCAAGCGGTCACGCCACCACCACCACCAGCACCAGAACAACCTCCGCCACCAGAACCATCGAGGCGAAGGAGAAGCGCACGAATGTCCATGCGAGGGGGTTTCCACTTTAGCACCCCACAATCTTCCAGCAACTACCCTCCCATTTTTGAAGATCCACAAATGGGCGGGCCTTCAAACGCTGTGTCCGAAGTCGACACGACACCGGTCACTTTTGCACCACCGCCACCTCCCATGGGTTTTGAAAACCCAATCCCTTCTTACCCAGATACAACTGGGTACAACCTACCCAACTGGGTACCCTGCTTATGGGTATCAATACCCGCCACCACCACAACCTCAACAGCAGCATCAACCTCAACCTCCACTTCAACAACCGCAACCACAAGAAATCTTACAAAGGTTAGAAGAAGTGGAACATAGGGTGGAAGAAAGGGATATATAGCACCACAAGTTTCTTAAGGGTTTGGCAAACTTCATCAAAGGGAAGAAGAAGAAAGATCATTAAACACCCTTACTTTTGTTTTGTAATTTTTATTTCAATTAAGTCCCTGCGTGGACATGTCTTTTAAGTATTAGTCCCTGCGTGGACTTGTTTCTTATTTAGTCCCTACGAGGACAAGTTTATTTATTTAAAGACCCGTTTAGGGCAGTTTATGTAATTCGTAGTAGTATTATTATTATTAGAAATTTTCTTTTGGGATTACATTTGTTAATATATATATATACACATTATATCATCAATCAAACTATCATTTCAAGTTATAATTGATCTGCTAATAGATCTCAAAAGACCGTCTTAATGGTATAACCTTGTAACACCCCAAAACTCGAATTATTAAATTCGTTAGTATTTTACCATGTTTAATTAAATGAAATACAATAACTAGGTTATTAAACTTAGTTAAATGCCTAACAAAATAAGTAAAGGAATGAAGTTGGTGGCAACTATGATGGTGTGATAAACTTGAGGGACTAGGATTGCCAAAATGGAAACTTGAATTTAATTAAAAAAAATTCCACACACAAACTAGGTGTGTGTGCGTGTGATCGAGCAGGAGAAAAAGGGAGAAGGGTCTAAACCCTAATTCTTGAAGAATCTTCAAATTGAGAAGGGCTCAAATTAATGCATGAACATGAATTAACATTCACCCAAGCAAGGGGATTATGAGGTATGTTTTAAAACTTAGATTGGTGACCTTGTATAAAGTGGGTTAGGTTTAATCCGTGAATTGGTGCGAAATTGAGCATGAATATGTGTTATAGTCATCATATGGAACATATGTTGTGAAAGACTTTGAGTAATAGGATGATTTGAATTGAAACCCACTTATAGTGGTGAAGATGATGACATAAGTGTTTCACCCATGTTAAAACCTTGCTTGAATCATTGATGTATATGTTGTATGTAATGAATTATTGTTAGATAGGTTGATTATAGTATGTACTTAAGTTGATTCTTGTTGTAATTGATGAATTATGTATGAACTAGTAGGATAATGCATAAAGTACTTGTACCATGTGCTTTATTGGTGATATGCACACCAAGTGTATGATGAAATGTCTAGGTGAAGTTAGAATGTAAGATATTTAGAAAATATTTGGTGAAAACTAAATATGTTAAGAAAGTTACAGCCGAATGTAATCGACTGTAACTGGGTCAAATCTTATAAGAAACCGATGTTTATTGAGTTTATGATGAACTCCCAGGAAAAACCTTTCAAACCCAACTGGAATTGCATTTTTTTGACGAAAAATGAACATTTTATGAATTTTTCCGTATTGAAGGTTCAGGCTACGTTTTCTGACAGAATTTGCAGCCCATTACGAATGTCATAACTCAATTTAGGAATTGAGTTATGATCTCAAATTTTTACAGTTGGTAGCTTCAGGTGATTCCAAAAATCTCCAACTTGAATTTCGTCAATCGGATAAACGAGGAATTTTAAATGAATTTTTCCGTAAGCTGCAGTCAGAAGTGGCGAATCTGATTGCAGCTTAGTAAATGAATTTTTATAAATTTTTAGTAGAGAGTTAGACTCTAAAAATTTAACACAAAGATAAACCCTCCGAGGGGCACGTCACATAAAAAGATTGTAATTTTTACAAGCCCATAAGTACAGTAAATGGACGTCCCAAAACAACCTATTTTCAGTGAATTAAGCTATACATGTGAGTGAATGATTGATTAATGAAAGTAATGTAACTAAGTGGTTATATGTTTATCGCATTGGATGTGTATATGATTGACAGTTGACTTTTTAGACAGTCAACAAGGTATGAATAATAAGGTTAGACTTCCTAATACTATTGTGAGAATAAGGAGATCATGTGAATATTTGCTAGATTATTATATGACGTACATAACAGTAAGTTGAATTGGTTATGTTATGAATGATGTGATAATGGATCTATGCCTTATGTATGTTAGTAATTGCCCAATAAAAGTTAATGAGACATAGGAACGGAATGATTGATAAGAGGAATGATCATATATACTAACAATGTTGTAATAAAATGGAATGAAAGGATATGTATCGCGTTAGCAAGTAATCAAGAGAAGAAAACTAACGAGTCAAGAGGAGATAAGGAAGTGAAAGCGAGAACGGACGCTCAAGGTAAGTGAATTTCAATTCACTTCTTAGTAGGTATAATAATTTTGATACTAATGAATATGGGATATCATGAAGGATTATGTAAAAATCGGAAGTATTAAGCTAAGTAATGCTCTAATAGGACGAAGGTTGTTAACTAAGCCGGAAGTAATTTGGTGGGATTGGACGGGTCGAATAATTCGTAATTGAACATTAAGCCGAAAGAATATAAGTTAAGGATTTCCTTAGTCCGGATCTTAGATTTTGAGTCCTTATGATAGAATACCAAATTACGGTCATGTGGGAAGAAACGAGATGTTAAACGGGTAGTCGGTTTGAAAGATATGCATGTTTTTGTGCATTATATGTTAAAAATATTGAGCTGGGCAGATGCAGCTTAAGAAAAACTAACAATCTGTCGAAACCGGTCTGTCGCGCTATTCGACCGCAAGCAGGGAACAACGTCGCGCCATGCGACATAGGTCGCGGCCCGTGAAAAAGTGAGCTAAGTCTCTCACGGCCCGTGAGAGACCACTGAACTGGCAAAAATCTTTATTTTGTTTGTTTTGGTCATGGAACTCATTTTAATTGGTTTTCAAGGCCTCATAACTATTGTTTAAGATGGTTTTGATTATAAGTAAATGTTATGGGTCTCCGGATAGTATAGGTATGGATTTACCTTCGTGTTAGTGAAGGAAATCTATAGGTGGACGTGTTTAGGAACGAGTAAGTATGTATTTTAATATGTATAAAACTTATATTATGGAAAGTTGTGAATATGACATGTTAGTATAAATATATGAGAATAAAAGTGGTAAGCAAGAACTCATAGGTAGGTATGCATGTATGAATGTATGCATGCATATATATATAGATGTATATGATTGTATGTACGTATGTAGAAATGTATGCATGTATGAATGTGAGTTGCTATGAATGTACGTAGGAATGGTTTCAATACGATTTAGTATTGACGCTTACTAATGATGTGCCTTGAGATTGGAATGTAATGCAGGTAAGAGATCGATAGGTTCATGAGGAATGGAAGACGAACTTGGACAAAGAATTTAAAAGGATAATCGAATGAATCTAAGTTCATATTGTGGAGTGTTATAAGATTTTCAAATTATATAGTTTAATGTTATATGGTGATGTCAGTGACTAACAGATCAGTTGTATATGATGTCCACAGGAACCACACGGATTTCCTCTATCGCTAACGAAGATAAGCTGACGCAGATCGAGTCGAAGCACAAGGATTGTACGGAAAGAACGGTCACATAGTTTGAATTATGTAACGCGCGAAGTGTTAATTAAACGTGAATGTTGTAAATTCCTTCTAGTGAATGTTTGATATTTTTTTTTTGTAATTGAGTCTTCACGTAAGAAATGTTAATAAAGAAAGATATTTTAAGGCTCGTATTTCCGCTGCGTTGTTTTTAAGAGTGTTACGTGTCTGGGCGTTACAAGTTGGTATTAGAGCCCTGGTTTGAGAGAAATAAATTATGAGGAGGTAAATACTTGAACTCAAACCCAGGTGCTCTTGTGACAAGAAACCCGTACAATCCAAGACTCGATCAAGATCTAAAGGTAGAAGCGAATGTAAGTATGTATTTAAGTATGCATGTAAAGAAAACTAACAGTATGTTATGTGTAAGGTAAGCATATTTGTCTGGAGAGATGATCCGCGAATTCGGTCTAGGACCGACACCAAGGCATGTAATAAGACAAATTGACCTCGGGTATGTAAATTCAATATGTGGGTACATGTAATGGTGAAACCTGTCAAGGGAAGGAAAATTTTTAAAATGAAAGATAATGATGGTATAGTAATGAAGTTTTGAAAATGTTACACGTGCCGAAACCTAATCCTTCGGACATAAGGTGATGATTACATGAAGGCATGAAACTAGTATGTGGATTGCGCACCTGGCCAGTACGCAAGAAGCATATGACGTTCGTGAGACTGTGATAATTGTTGCAGGTATGTCCGGTAGAATTAGGTAGTAGGTGGACGTGTGGGTGATGGGAGTAGTAAAACTCTCAAGAAATTGAGAGTACTAAATACGAAAGAAAAGTATGAATGATACGTTTGAATCCGCGAGACGGATTCAAAACATAGAAGTAATGAAAAGTATGAATAATATGTTTGAATCTGCGAGACGGATTCAAAACATAGAAGTAATGAAAAGTATGAATCATATGTTTGAACCCGCGAGACGGATTCAAAACATAGAAAAAGTGAAAGGTATGAATGATATGTTTGAATCCACGAGACGGATTCAAAACATAGAAAGGAATGAAAGGTAAAATGAAAAGGTTGTAACTGTAAGTAAGTATGGATCAAACAAGTAAGAATAAATGATAAGAATGAAAAGTCCGAATTCGTAAGTAAGTACGGACCAAAGAAGTAAATATTCTTTAAAGCGGGTATTATCCAAGTTATGTTTTAAACTTTTACCTATATAAATATATTATGTGAATACATTGTATGCAAGATGGTTGAAAGGACAAATGAGTCATGTGGGTCAAATGGTGATTGTCATTTCACACTTGGGATTTGTATAAATATGTGTATCTTTTGCACATATCAATTCTTGTTCAATTTCGGGCTCTAAATCGCTTTCTAGAAGGTTATACGCGCACTGATGAGTAAATATAACCAGTTTAATGCAACAAACACTCCGGAACAGTGACATAGGCTTAACATGCCATAAATAGCCTATACATAACTTAGAAATAAGTTTTGGAAGGTTTGGTGTGCCGAAATCATGTTTATTCGCTTACAGGGTGTTTCAAAATTGAAAATCTGCCATAGTTATCTTAGGAAGGGACCAAAGTTGAAAATCTGATTTCCAGCTTGTTCCAGTTGTTCCCCTCATTTGCACATGGTTTTAATGAAACCAGGAGCTTGTTTTGGGGTACCCATGGTATTCTAAAACCATGGGCACACATGTAAGGTCCAGATCGAAGCTCGGTTTTCGATGAACAATCCTAACGGTCTTGGTTTTCCTATAAATACCCCCCACCCTCTTGCTTCAAAACTCACATTTGATCTGATTTGGCTCTCTAAGTTGAAGTATACACTTCATACCTGAGAGTAATCGGATCAAAACTTCCATTCTTGGACCCGTTGTAAGTCCTCTTTCGTTCTTTTTCGCGTGAAAGTCAAACTGTGTTTGACTTTCTGCTTTGACCAGTTTATGGTCAACATGAAGTTCGTTTGAACTTCATAACGTGAGCGTAATCAAGATGGTTTTAGTCTCTTGTGACTATACCTACTGATTACCACGTTATCTAGGCAAAGTGGCGAGTCGTAGTTTCGGCCAAAATGCGTATTCTTGCGTATTTTGTAACCAAACTACTTTTAGGTATCAAAACCGTTTGTTTTAACATGTTTAGCTCGTCACTTTAGGTTTAGTGCTTATGTAGGGTCGTAAGGTATGCGGTCTAAACAACCGCTTATACTTTCGAACCCGACCCGTTTGGTCGATCTTTAGGATCCGACCAAACACATTAGGTGACCATAGTTGCATAGGGAATAACCTTTCGAGGTTATACCTTATGGTCACGTCGTTTAAGTAGTAGTATGATAGGTAGTTTATATGCCTTAGGAAAATTACCAAAATGCTCTTTTTACGCCAAAATTAATTTTAAGCATATGTAACATAATTTTTGACATCTAAACTGATTAGGAAACAATATTAGACATGTTAAGGCATATATTACTTGTCATAGGACTAGTTAGGCGGTCCAAACGCGTTTTACGCGAACGACGCGTTAAAGTAGCATAAGCTACCTAAACGGGTCGTAATGGGTTATAAGCAGTTAGGATAGGTTTCATTTTAGAATGTAGACTTTGTTAAACCATATTACATGAGTTCCTATACTCATTTGGTTTACGGAACCTCATTCTATCCGATCTTCCGATTTAGGTCCGTTTATTAACATAGATACCTATATTAGGTGCTGTTTGATTCCGTGATCTTTCTAGCATTGCTTGGTGGTTATCTAAAGACTATTAAGCAATCTCAAGTGAGTACATAGTCCCCTCTTTTACTGTTTTTCAAACATTTTGGGGTGAAACACATGTGCCTACTTGTTACTTTCGTGCTTTTCATGTTTTTATATCATATGATTACTATGTTCATTAGTACAATTATAGTACATGATTTCATTATGTTTTGCTATCTATGTTTACTTGGCATGCTAGCACATTGTTTTACATTACATTTTCTTTTGCTATGTATGTTTACTTGGCATGCTAGCACATTGTTTTACATTACATTTTCTGTTACATATGTTTACTCAGCATATGAACACATTATTTTACATCTCTACCTTGTATGTTTACTTAGCATACTAGGTACATTATTTTCATAAAACATGCTTACATTTGGTATATCATTTGGTTTGTTTAACGAGACTAATACGTTCATTAACACCGATCATGCTGCTCGGTAGTAGGTAGTGGTACCATAGGACTTGACAACTCCCATTCCTGAAATCCTAGGTTTGTTTTGGTGGAAGGAATGATCGAATCCGAATACATTTGTAGGTAGACCTTTGACTTTGTTCTAGGGTTTATTCTACAGTCGCAAGGCTTGGATGTAGACGTTTAACAACACCGCATAGATGTTTGTATCAGTAAAGCATGCATTATTTTAGAAAACCTAAATTTTGATTATAATTTATCAATTGCATTGTTTTGTACATTTCTTTCTTATAGGGTCGAGTAAATGCTTTTAATCAATAAAGGCTTTTTATTCACTCTACATTACATTTGTTTACACAATAACATTTCAACATTTGTTTAAAACATTACATTTAGTTATACATGAACATTTTTACATTGGTGGTTTGTTTTAGTAAGTGATTTAAGTAACGAGACGTGTGTAATATGATAAAAGCATGGTGGATACGCCACTGGTACTTCCTAGATATAAGTGCTTTTATGATATTACATATCGTAGCGTTATTTATACCATTTCAATTTTGATATATTATATTTTACACAATTAACATATCTTTACAAAACATTGTTTTACAAATAACACATTTTATACAAATTCATTTTTACTTGGTTATTTACATAACCATACATATTCTTTTATATCATCTGTTTCCTTATCGATTTTAATATGATTTATAAAACAAAAACATTTTTCAAGGTTCATGACTACTTTTGTTAAACATTTTCTTTAAACTTATAAGTCATGAATCCTAAATCAATAAAATCTATGTATCTCACAGGCATTTTTATGCTGACGTACCTATTTTCACATGTGTTTAAGGAAATGATGCATAGGATAGATCAAGTTACACCTAGGCGGACTTGGGCCTTAGTGACAATAAAAGATGCAAGACTAGTTAATTATGTTATGCTTCCTTGTTGTTAAGACATTGTAACTCTTTTAAATCAATAAAACAAAATTTCAAATTTCCATGTGTTATGAAACAATGATTCTGTTACAACACTCCCCGACGTTTCCGCCACGATTTGTTGTTTTACGTGGTCGGGGTGTGACAGAAAAGTTGGTATCAGAGCTCATGGTTATAGGGAATTAGGTTATTAGAAATGCTTTGACCTAGTCTATAACCTTCCTAGGACCCTAACGCGAGTTTACTTGCGTTTAGTTATAAAACAGTACCGTCACCTATCCTTAGGCGACAACCACAACAAGAACACAAATTTCGAATCTGCTTTGAAAACCAATCATCTGTTCTAGGATGATTTATTGTAAGGTTTTGAACCCTTTAAGTTTTCAAAATCTTGTCAAAGTTTGGGTCTTATAATGTGAATACGTGCAAACTGGAAGGGTGAATGCCTGTACTCTGAGTTTTCTGTGTAAGGCTAGAGTGTTCGTATAAATCCGCAGTATCGGACCAGTCACTCTTACCTGGGAACTCTTGGGGTAAGTGTTCACTTATAGGCAAGCATGTCTTCAGTGATACATTAATATGACCCGTTAACTTTGATTTGTCACCGTCTCATTTGTTTGCCTTAGGTAACAAACAAATGATCGCAATTTTATGCATTGCCATTCTGTTTTGATTATCCAATAACATTTCACTTGTTTCCCCCAATGTCTTTCACTTCCTCCAGAATGTCCCTTCATCGCAGCGACACTCAAATGTCCGAGCAAACCGCCAAATTTGCCCAGCGAATAGGCGAAGTAATCCTGAAGTCTGTGGATTTAGGTATCGCCATGTCTCATCTCAATAATGGAGCCACTCAAGAAGCATAAAAAAGAAGCAGAAGCCAAGCCTTAAAAAAGGTCAAGGAAGCGTAAAGCTTCAAAGAAACCTGCAGCAGTTGCACCAAATCAAGCGGAACCTAGCCAGGTGGCAGCACCACCAGCCAAGAAGCCGTAGTTGGGAACTGCTTCCTTGTGCAATCGATGCAACTGTCATCATCCAGATCAAACACCATATTTCAAATGTACCCACCGTGGACGATGGGGACATTTGGTTGACGTGTGCCGCTTTGCTATCCAAAACAAAGCTGTTGCAAATCTTGCTGCTACTCAACTTCAAGCCAACCCTGCTCAAGCTCGCTTTCCACCTGGATCGTGCTACAACTGTGGTGAGACGAGCTATTTCAGAAACAAATACCCAAAGCTTGCTAATGCAAATCTGACCCACGAATGAGCATTTGACTGATTATAAGATGTCGCTACTTTGAATAGTTTGTATCTGATGCTTTTGTTTCTCTTGGTTGAACTCTGAAACAATCAGTTTTGTTTATAAATAAATCGTTGTTCACAATTCTGATATACAAGTGTAGTTACATATGTGTATGGAATTTCCCTATGATACCTACATCAAAGAACCATGTTCTTTAAACAAACTACTCTTGTGATTCTCCCTTTCAAGTGATCGCTCATGATTTCCTCGAAAATTTTAAGTATTCGTTTCATTCTAAGAAAACGAAGTACAAGAAATAAAGTAACATTATGAGTAATCCTGCTTTTTGCACATCTGTGCCTTTAAATCCTTGGTTTGATAATTGAGGGTATTTACAATCTCATACCTATTACATTCTGATTTTCATAACAACATGCATAGCATAAGTTTTCAAAACAACCTTCATGATTTTAAAATGTTCCATATAGTCTGAAAACATTTTTTTACATAGTATATCTACTTAATATATCAAGTGCATGATTTCAAAAGCATCATTCATGTTTTGAAAAAAACCTTATACATAATTTCAAAATTCATCTCGCATGATTTTAAAGCATTTTGTAAATATACTTATCTAATACACCTACTTTATGATTTCAAAAGTATTATGTAAGGTTTAAAAAAAAAAATATTAAACACATTTCTAAAAGAACCCCATGCATAGTTTTCAAAAACATTTTCCCATACAATGACTTAACCTTCAAACTCTGCTTCATGTGTCGCCTTGGCATATTTAGCATTTCAACTTTGTGAGCATTTTACCTCATGTTTCGACTTAAGTACGTCTAGTGCAAGGTTTTGAAACGCCTCCCGCTTTTTAAATCCCAAAATCCATATAGGATCTTTTTATCTTCACAATTAGATCCTTGTGGATGATTATTATTCAAATCCGAGTCCTTAAATGGATTATCTGTATGCCTTAATTCGAACATTTCGATTCCTTACAATCAAAATCGAATTTTCTTTTTAAGATCTTCCTATCTTTATAGTTAGATTCTTGGAAATATTTAAAGTACCAATCAAAATCCACGGATTGGATACCTGGTGTGCTTTAAATACGTGTGCTCAATTAACAAAACAAAATTAACAAAATGATAACAAATTAAAGATCAAGATAAGCAATTTGTGATTATGTGTTCATGTGTTTCCTTTTATGCATTTTGTGTTTTTGAGTAATCTGGATATTCGTTATCCAAATCCTCGTAAAATCTTCCATATCTTTATATGAAGGATTCATAGTAGGATATTCAAAAAGGTATTACCCTAAATCCTTAATGGGCTTCTACGTAATAGTTAAGACCCTTGGATTATATAGTACCATTCCAAAATTCAAAGGGACCCCTTGAGTGGTCTAAGTCAAAAGATTGATTCAGAATCTGGTTAAAAATGACATGTGATGATATAAGCTGAAAAGACTCCTTGGTAGTCTATTTAAATCATTTATCGATTTAATTAAAGGGACCCTAAGATGGTCTAGTCACACTCATCACAGGTTTGTTCATTTGGTTTTCCCCTACACATTATAAAATGCACTGTGCGGACTATGCAATGAATTACATAATTATGGACGCGTACATAATTATGAAATTCAGTACACAGGATCCCCAGTAAGATTTATCATGTGTAAGAACCTATGGTGGCAGCAATAACGAAACGCGAACAATGTAATGAAGGTACGCTGGACGCACCAATAACGCTTTATATACTTGTATATAAGTGTCCCTCTTACATTGCAAGCATGATGTTATTAAAGTCACTAAAAGTTCAGAACCTTAACCAGTGTTGTTTAATCTTTTCAACTTCATGTTTCAAGCTCTCATAAGTTTCCTCTAAATAAATTTCGGGACGAAATTTCCTGAAGTAGGAGAGACTGTGACACTTGTGCCTCCACGGCCATCAAACAAATACCAAACCAATGAAATATTGTATTTCATACTTGGGATTTGTATAAATATGTGTATCTTTTGCACATATCAATTCTTGTTCAATTTCGGGCTCTAAATCGCTTTCTGGAAGGTTATACGCGCACTGATGAGTAAATATAACCAGTTTAATGCAACAAACACTCCATAACAGTGACATAGGCTTAACATGCCTTAAATAACCTATACATAACTTAGAAATAAGTTTTGGAAGGTTTGGTGTGCCGAAATCATGTTTATTCGCTTACAGGGACTAATTTCGACAAACTGCGAAAATATGCTGATTCGTACTGTAGCGAACATTCCGGAACATGACCATAAGTTAAACATACCCTAAATATCCTTTACATAGCTTAGAAATAGGCTTTGAGGGGTTCGGTGTGCTAAAATAAACTTTTTGGTCATTCAGGGACTAAAAGCGTCAAAAAGTGCATAAGTTTGCATTTTCGCGCATATCTTACGTTCTGAATACATCCGGACATCCAAAACTTTATGTAATCATTAAAATATTTTATTTTAGTGATTGGCATGATAAAATTTCATTCGTCGCATAATTTGGATCGTTTTTCGCATTCGTTCGTGTTTCGTCGTAATTAACCGAACAACGCAACCGTACGACCAAACGAACCAACATCCGAGATATTTTTGAGCATGTTTCATGTTCCCTATACTTTAACTCCATTTTAGAGCCTTGAAATGGGATTAACGAGGCTTAAACCTGTCAAAAATGCATCAAAAACCATGTTTTACACATTTAGGGACCAAAATTGACAATCTGCCATAGTTATCTTAGGAAGGGACCAAAGTTGAAAATCTGATTTCCAGCTTGTTCCAGCTGTTCCCCTCATTTTCACATGGTTTTAATGAAACTAGGGGCTTGTTTTGGGGTACCCATGATATTCTAAAACCATGGGCACACATGTAAGGTCCAGATCGAATCTCGGTTTTCGAGGAACAATCCTAACGGTCTTGGTTTTCCTATAAATACCCCCACCCTCTTGCTTCAAAACTCACATTTGATCTGATTTGGCTCTCTAAGTTGAAGTATACACTTCATACCTGAGAGTAATCGGATCAAAACTTCCATTCTTGGACCCGTTGTAAGTCCTCTTTCGTTCTTTTTCGCGTGAAAGTCAAACTGTGTTTGACTTTCTACTTTGACCAGTTTATGGTCAACATGAAGTTCATTTGAACTTCTTAACATGAGCATAATCACAATGGTTTTAGTCTCTTGTGACTATACCTACTGATTACCACGTTATCTAGACATAGTGGCGAGTCGTAGTTTCGGCCAAAATGCGTATTCTTGCGTATTTTGTAACAAAACTACTTTTAGGTATCAAAACCGTTTGTTTTGATACCAAACCTATTTTCGAACCACGTTAAGCATGTTTTAACATGTTTAGCTCGTCACTTTAGGTTTAGTGCTTATGTAGGGTCGTAAGGTAAGCGGTCTAAACAACCGCTTATACTTTCAAACCCGACCCGTTTGGTCGATCTTTAGGATCCGACCAAACACATTAGGTGACCATAGTTTCATAGGGAATAACCTTCCGAGGTTATACCTTATGGTCACGTCGTTTAAGTAGTTGTATGATAGGTAGTTTATATGCCTTAGGAAAATTACCAAAATGCCCTTTTTATGCCAAAATTCATTTTAAGCATATGTAACATAATTTTTGACATCTAAACTTATTAGGCAACAATATTAGACATGTTAAGGCATATATTACTTTTCATAGGACTAGTTAGGCGGTCCAAACGCGTTTTACGCGAACGACGCGTTAAAGTAGCATAAGCTACCTAAACGGGTCGTAATGGGTTATAAGCACTTAGGATAGGTTTCATTTTAGAATGTAGACTTTGTTAAACCATATTACATTAGTTCCTATACTCATTTTGTTTACGGAACCTCATTCTATCCGATCTTCCGATTTAGGTCCGTTTATTAACATAGATACCTATATTAGGTGCCGTTTGATTCCATGATCTTTCTAGTATTGCTTGGTGGTTATCTAAAGACTATTAAGCAATCTCAAGTGAGTACATAGTCCCCTCTTTTACTATTTTTCAAACATTTTGGGGTGAAACACATGTGCCTACTTGTTACTTTCGTGCTTTTCATGTTTTTATATCATATGCTTACTATGTTCATTAGTACAATTATAGTACATGATTTCATTATGTTTTGCTATGTATGTTTACTTGGCATGCTAGCACATTGTTTTACATTACATTTTCTTTTTTTATGTATGTTTACTTGGCATGCTAGCACATTGTTTTACATTACATTTTCTTTTGTTATGTATGTTTACTTGGCATGCTAGCACATTGTTTTACATTACATTTTCTGTTACATATGTTTACTCAGCATATGAACACATTGTTTTACATCTCTACCTTGTATGTTTACTTAGCATACTAGGTACATTATTTTCATAAAACATGCTTACATTTGGTATATCATTTGGTTTGTTTAACGAGACTAATACGTTCATTAACACCGATCATGCCGCTCGGTAGTAGGTAGTGGTACCATAGGACTTGACAACTCCCATTCCTAAAATCCTAGGTTTGTTTGGGTGGAAGGAATGACCGAATCCGAATACATTTCTAGGTAGACCTTTGACTTTGTTCTAGGGTTTATTCTACAGTCGCAAGGCTTGGATGTAGACGTTTAACAACACCGCATAGATGTTTGTATCAGTAAATCATGCATTATTTTACAAAACATAAATTTTGATTATAATTTATCAATTGCATTGTTTTGTACATTTCTTTCTTATAGGGTCGAGTAAATGCTTTTAATCAATAAAGGCTTTTTATTCACTCTACATTACATTTGTTTACACAATAACATTTCAACATTTGTTTAAAACATTACATTTAGTCATACATGAACATTTTTACATTGGAGGTTTGTTTGGGTAAGTGATTTAAGTAACGAGACGTGTGTAATATGATAAAAGCATGGTGGCTACGCTGCTGGTACTTCCTAGATATAAGTGCTTTTATGATATTACATATCGTAGCGTTATTTATACCATTTCAATTTTGATATATTACATTTTACATAATTAACATATCTTTACAAAACATTGTTTAACAAATAACACATTTTATACAAATTCATTTTTACTTGGATATTTACATAACCATACATATTCTTTTATATCATCTGTTTCCTTATCAATTTTTATATATGATTTATAAAACAAAAACATTTTTCAAGGTTCATGACTACTTTTGTTAAACATTTTCTTTAAACTTACAAGTCATGAATCCTAAATCAATAAAATCTATGTATCTCACAGGCATTTTTATGCTGACGTACCTATTTTCACATGTGTTTCAGGAAATGATGCATAGGATAGATCAAGTTACACCTAGGCGGACTTGGGCCTTAGTGACAATAAAAGATGCAAGACTAGTTAATTATGTTATGCTTCCTTGTTGTTAAGACATTGTAACTCTTTTAAATCAATAAAACAAAATTTCAAATTTCCATGTGTTATGAAACAATGATTCTATTACAACACTCCCCGACGTTTCCGCCATGATTTGTTGTTTTGCGTGGTTGGGGTGTGACAATATGAAATGGTTAGACAAGATGGAGACAGTTGTTGACATTAGTGGGTGTGCTGAGCAGGATGTTGTAAAATTTGTTTCTCAGTCTTTTAAGGGTGATGCCCTGGTTTGGTGGAAGGCCCTGATACAGGCCTCGGGGAAAATTCCACTTTATAATCTGTCATGGGATAAATTTGTTGATCTGATAGGAGAAAATTTCTGCCCACAACACGAAGTAGAGAAGGTTGAAGCTGACTTCTTAACTCTGGTTATGAAGAATTTAGATTGTCAAGCATATGTCACTAACTTCAACTCCATGTCTAGATTGGTACCTTATTTAGTTACACCAGAGCCAAAGCGTATTGCACGCTTTATTGGTGGATTGGCTCCTAAGGTGCTAAGAAACAAGTTATCATTAAAACCCCTTCTGGTGAATCAATTACTGTTCAAGGAGATACGAACCATGGATTGCCTAATCAAGTGACTATGCTTAAGGCATCCAAATGTTTGAAGAATGGTTGTGTCATTTACATGGCACAAGTGACTATAGACGCGCCAAATCCCAAAATGGAAGATATTCCTGTTATTTCCGAATACCCAGATGTCTTTTGGTTTACCTCCTGAAGACAAGTGGAGTTCAGAATTGATATTATACCAAGAGCAGCCCCAGTTGTTGGTGCATAAATGTCTGTTAACTTCGTCTTTATCGAGTCTTATGTCTAGATAGGATAAACTAGTGCACAACAGGTTAGAAACTAGGTTTTGTGTGAAAGTGGGTAATTTCGCATGAAATGACCACTGACCATTTCAAGCCAAATTAGACAATGTGATTTCGTTTGAAATGGTCATGCCACTTTCAAGCGGAATTAACTCACTATATATAGGTGTGTTGCTAGTTCATTTGTAACTTTTCCGATTCAGAGCCGAGGTGTTGCCAGTTTGTCAAACGATCTGTAAAAGCTTTGGAATCATTAATAAGAAGATAATTAAGGAGAATCAAGCTGTTACACGTCTATTTCTCTGATTCCGCCTTTGAAATAGATTGTAAACTCTTCTGATTGACTCGTTAGGGTCACACATCGATCCAACAAGTGGTATCAGAGCACAGGAAGAAGAGTTTATACCAATTCAGCTTGTTTTCATCTCTTCTACTCCTTCTTTTTCAAAATTAACAAGATTTAACGGACAAAATGGACTGAATTTCACATATATCACGTAAAACACTGTTTTAAAGAATCCTTGAAAGAATTGGATCAAAGTTCGAACAAAAACTGGATCAATTTGACAAAATGGTGGCCGATTGGATGATGTCATCCTAATTCCGCTCGAAATAGCACTTGTGATTTCGCACGGAATTAGCTTTTGTGGTTAATTCCATTTGAAACTGCTTTGATTTCACACGAAATCACTAATTCCGTTTGAAAGTGCTGTTAGTTCACACGAAATTACTGATTCCGTTTGAAACTGCTTTGATTTCACACGAAATCACTAATTCTGTTTGAAAGTGCTGTTAGTTCACACGAAATCAGATTCCGTTTGAAAGTTTCACACGAAATTAACTATTCCGCACCAAACCTGATTCCGTTTGAATTGGGTATTTCATGTGAAAAGATATTTCGCTTGAAAAGAGTTATTCCGCATGAAATCTAATTCCGTTTGAAGCTGATTTCGCGTGAAGTGATTCCGTTTGAACTGTTTTAAAATCCAAAAATTTTTCTAAGTGTTTGTTGATTGTTTCAGATATGTAAAGATGGATGAGTTCATGAATTCGTTTTGTGACGTTTTTGCTTTCGCGGGAAACAGTGGAGATGATACATCAAACAACACAAATGAAAACGTTTCACATCCGAGTGCGAAGAAAACTCTTTTTGATGCTTTGAGTGTGGAGAGTGCTTATGGGACGTACAACAAACCTCCCAAGCTAATGGCGATTGAAGAATACAATAGATGGGCGAAAAGATTTGAAGAGTAGCTAAAAGCGTTTGCGTATTCTAGTTGGAAGAGTTTGAAAAATGGTTTCAATATGGGAATATTGGATTATGAAAATATGATAGAAACTGAGGATATAGAAAGATATGTTGCTGAACAAAAGTGCATTGCATTGCTTCATCAGTCTGTGAGAGACGACATAATATCGTTAATTAAGTACACAGATGCAAAAGATCTATGGGAGAAATTGAGAGTAAAATGTGTGGGTAGTGCTGAGATAGTTAAAAACAAAAAGAAGTTGTTAAAAAAAGAGTTTGATTTGTTTGGATGTTTGAAAAATGAATCTGTGTCAAAAATGATTGAAAGATTCGGGCATTTGAAGATGGAGCTTGCAAGACATGGAGTCATATATACTCGAGAAGAATTGGTTGAAAAATTGTTTGACTCGCTGCCGGATGATAAAGACTGGCAATACTTTGCCTTGATGCTGAAGAACACAATCAAGTCGGAGGATCTGACTGTTGATCTGTTAATCGAAAGATTGGAGAGTCATGAACTGGAGATCAAGAAATCAAACAAAGTCAACAACTCCTCTTATCAGCAGAATGTAGTGGTTCATCGTCAACTATTTCAAATCAATCAAGAAAGTTCAAGCATTGGTTTTCATAGTGGTTCGTCGTTAACTACTTCAAATCAATCAGTTCCAAAGAATCTTTTCCAATGTAATATTGCTGTGGATCTGAAGAATGCACAAAACTTTAGTGAGGAATCCGCAAAGCAGCAAATGGTGTTTTTAGCATCTGTCCTTAAATCATACGAGAGCCTTGTTACGGGCAAGATTGGAAACACTAACCTCACCAAGGAGGATTATGATCAGATCGACCCAGAAGAGATGGAGTTGATTGATATCGGGTGGTGTATGGCTAGTGCAGTTAGACGAGCTCAAAGGTTCATGGAGATTACAGACAGACATTCTATTGGTGGACCTTCCACAAAACTTGGTTTTGATAAATCAAAGGTCACGTGCTTCCGATGTAAACAAAAGGGACATTTTAAACGTGAATGTCGAAACGCACCTGCTGATGATACTGCAAATCCATTCAGAGAGGATTACTACAAAAGAGCAATTTATCATCAGAACAAATCTGAACCTTCCAGAATGAAGTAGCTTGAAGATACCCCAAAGAAAAATCAAGAGCTCTTGCTGTTATTCATGATGATGAAGGTTATGATTGGAGTGAACTGCTACCAGAAGAGGATGCAGTGGGCTATGCGTTTGTGACAAAAATTGTTCCTTTTAAAGATAGCCGAACAGAAGAAGAGAAATACATCAACAGAAAAATGAAAGCCCAAGACAGGAAGATTAGAATCGGTTATATATACAAAGAAGCAAAACAGACGAAAAGATGGGATGCTGATAGGGAAGGTTACCTAGATTCCAAGGGTAACATAGCTGTTGATCCAAAAACTATTGATGTTGAAACTCTCACCAAACAAATTGCTGACGAAGAAGAAGCCAGACAGAGAGAGTGGTGGGGAGGAGGAGATACTGAAGAAAAAGAGTAAGAACAGCAGTCAAAGAAAATTGATAACTGGATTATTGACACAACACAAGAGTTTACTGCAGAAAATTTGAAGAAGATGGCTGACAAAGTGTTTGCTGCAAAAGAGCTAGAGGTAGTTTCTGGTTCTGGTACTGAGTCTAAAAGCAAGGTCAGTCAGAATGATGCAATCAATGAGTCAGGTAAGAAAGAAAAAACTAAGAGCGACTGCAAAAATTGCATGAAAGACTGCAAGGTTGGTAGTACACTTGCTTACCTTAACGGTAAAAAGATTGAAGAACTGACAGGAAGAGTCAGAGAAGTTGAAGATTAGATCTTAAACCGTGACAAAATGTTAAAAGCTTCAAATGATCGATTAAAAGAATTAACTGAGAAAATTGAAAATGATAAAAGTGACGTAGAAAGAATTAGGAAAGAAAACGATAAGCTAATTCATGAAAACCGTCAACTTTCAGAAAATTTTGAGAAGCTAAAACGAATGGTAAAAGATTCTGATGAAAGAAATGGTAAGACAAACACAGAAAATGTGAAATTGTCAGGTGTTCTTAGAGTTAAAGAAGAGCTTATCAATCAACAACTGGATGAAATTGCTATGTTGAAGCTTCAGTTTCAAGAAGCTAAAATTGAGAATGAACGCATTCAGTTGAAACTGAACAGTTACAACTCCGCAAGTTTTGTTCTTCAACATATCGTTCCTAAACCAATTGGGAGGAACAAAGCAGGCGAAGATGTATACTTTGATGGAACCGGGGTTGGATTTCATCAGGTTCCACCGCCAGTTCTAAACAATTTTTCAAAGAAAAAATCAGGGTTGGTTAATGATGAAGAAGAAAATGAAGTAAAGCTTCCAGACACGATTGATGTCACATTTACCACATCATCTGATGAAGATAGTGTACAATCTGAAGTTGTGAAAAACATGGTTGAAAATGTTTTAAAATCTGAAAGTGACACTACTGAGGATGATGAATGTTTTTTTGATAAATAAATTCCAAAATCAAAATCCAAAGACAACTTAAGTGATGAACCTAATCTTGTGATGTACAAGATGTCGGGATCTGATAAGTTGTATTCGGATCGTGATTTTCCTTTGGAGAATGTGAATGTTGGTAAATTGAGAAATGTATTCAAGTTGATTGAGATTGATGTGTCAGAGATTGAAAGTTTGAAAAGTACAAAAAGGCATTTGAACTTTGAAAAAGATAAGTCTTATTATAAGAAACCTGTTGTACCGTCGCGTTTTTCTAACAACAATCAAAACAAATGGTCGGGTGGATATCAGGGTGGTAAGAATTATCAAAGAAGGAATTTTCAAAACAAAAAGTTTGCTGAGAAAAAAGTGTTTGTAAAAAGCTCGAGTTCTCATTCCGAGCAAACGTCTGAGATTTTTTCAAAATCAAATGAAGAGTTCTTTGAGGAAAAGGCCTCACAGCCTCAGACCGAAGGCACAAGTCGGGTCGTTGATACTCGTATATGCTTCAAGTGCAACAAAGTTGGACATATTGCACGAAAGTGCACCAACTTAAAGCCTAAGTCTGAAGTTGTTGAGAGTCAGAAAAAGAAAGCTGATGCAAAAAGCAAAGCTCCAATGGTTGTTGAGAGGAAAGTTTTGAAAAATGAAAACACCAAGTTCAAAACTGAATCCATAAAGAATGTGGTAACTAAAATTAACAAGTTTTACAAACGGGTTGCTTCGCCTCAACAAGCATGGAAACCAAAATCAGTTGAAAAGAAATCAAGTTCTCCAAAACCAAAGGTATCTGAGATTGCAAAATCATCATCTTCAATTAAGAAGATGTATGTACCTTTGGATTACTATGAGAAACATGAACCACAAGAGGCTACTACTTCTGAAAAGAAGAATGTACCAAAGAAAGACCAATTGTCTGGTCAACCTCTTAAAAATGATTTCTTTTTATTCAAAAAGGTTGAGATTGGATCTGAGGAGAGCTTAAAGATGAATGACAAGAGTTTTCCGCCACTTTACACTGTTAAATCTCACATCGAAGTCAACCTACCTGAGTCAAAAGAGGCTTGGGTAGCATCAAAATCTCATTAAGTTTTTATGATGTGTGCAGGAGCTTCCAAGATCTGTTTCACGTTGGATTATGGATAGTGGAGCTTCTCAGCACATGACGGGGAAGAAGACCCTTCTGTACGATGTTCGAGGGTTTAATGGAGGTTATGTAGGATTTGCAGGAAATCAAGGTGGTCGAATAGTTGGTGAAGGAACTTTATCAAATGGAATTGTCACGTTTGAAAGAGTTAACTACATCGCCGAGCTTGAAAACAATCTTCTGAGCATCTCTCAGATTTGTGATTGTATGTATACAATGCACTTTACAGACAAAGAATGTTTGATCTTGAAACCAGGATTTGTTGTTCCCGAAGAGTGGGTTATCATGAGAGCACCCAGAGTGAATGATCTGTACGTGTTGGACATGAGTGTAGCAACTACTACCACGGGTCAGGCTCACTGTTTTATGTCAAGAGCAACAGAAAAAGAGTCACGTTTATGGCATTGAAAAATGGGCCATATTCACCTGAGGAAAATGAATCACCTGGTGCATAACGACTTAGTTATTGGTGTTCATGTGAATGGTTTTCATCTTGAGGGGGAGTGCATTAGCTGTGTCAAAGGCAAGCAAAAGAAGAAATCTCACCCTGGAAAGAAGGTTAACTCAGTCTCAAGACCGTTAGAAAGACTTCATATAGATCTGTTTGGTCCAGTAAACGTCAAAAGTATAACTGGAAATCTTTACTGTCTAGTAGTAACAGATGACTACTCAAGATTTTCATGGGTATCATTTTTGAAAACAAAAGATGAGACGTTTGAAAGTTTGATGGCGTTGTTCACAAAAATTGAAAACTTGTACCAAACTCGAATCAGAAGAATAAGAAGTGACAACGGTACTGAGTTTAAGAACAACAAGATGGAAGAATATTGTGATGAGAGAGGTATACTGCAAGAATTTAGTGCTCCTTACACTCCACAACAAAATGGAGTAGCTGAAAGAAATAATAGGACGCTAATTGAAACGGCCAGGATGATGCTTGCTGATTTAAAGTTACCAGTATACTTTTTGGCAGAAGCAATATCAGCCGCTTGCTATACACTCAACCGGGTTCTCACAGTGAAGAAATTCAACAAGACGTGTTTTGAGTTGATCAATAACCGCAAACCGAACCTGAAGTATCTTGAACCGTTTGGGTCTCCCTGCACAGTTCTAGAACCTTTTGGAAAGTTTGGTGCAAAGAGTATTGAAGGAATATTTGTGGGTTACTAAAGTCCATTAAAGCGAGTTTTTGTTCCAAGCTTGAAGCGGATTATTGAAGCACACAATGTTGAATGCCAAGGTTACACAATGCCACCGCAGAACCCAGGCGACTCATGGCGTTTTAATTACGATACTTTGTGGGATTCGTTTGACATTAAAGAAAAACAAGATTTCTTTGACGAGTTAGATATTTTGAGAGAATATGAAGAATCGCAGGAAAGATTTCCAGCAGAAACTTACATTCGTCAACGACATGCTTCGAACGATGATCAAGCAGGTCCAAGTAATGCTGGAGAACATGATGATATTCAACAATCTCTTGACAATCAGACGGCAGTCAATGATAATCTAGAATCTGATGATAGACCTATATTCGATCATGGTGATTTAGATTCTGAGGGGGAGTAGATCCAGATATCAAGTCAAACAATTCCAGTCAGTGAACAAGGTGCAAATCAGAATGTTACAAATTTGGAAGGCGAGGTAGATGTTCCAGGCGAGGTGATGCCGAGAACTCTTTCGTACCATCCAGAAGAACTGATTATTGGAGAATTACAATCAGGCGTTCGCACTAGACGTCAAATTGACCAAGGCCTTACTTGTTTTTATTCTAAAGTTGCTCCGTTACAAACTGAGTTTTCACTTAGTATTTTTATTTCGCAGATTGAACCGCGAACATACAAAGAGGCGGTAACTGAAGATTCTTGGGTCAACACAATGCAAGAGGAGCTGAGTCAGTTTGAGAAGTTAGGAGTGTGGAAATTGGTAGACTTGCCTGATGGTCATAGGAAGATAAACACCAAGTGGGTGTTCAAGTGCAAGAGAGACGATAGAGGGGTTATTATTCGTAATAAAGCTCGACTCGTAGTCCAGGGTTTCAGTCAGCAGGAGGGGATAGATTTCACTGAAGTGTATGCTCTGGTTGCTAGACTTGAAGCGATCAAAATCTTCCTAGCATTTGCATCGTGGAAAAATTTTAAGGTTTATCAGCTAGATGTTAAATCGACGTTTCTCTATGGGAAGGTAAAAGAGGAGGTATATGTCGGACAGCCACCGGGCTTCACCGATCTAATCCACAAAGGCAAGGTTTATTTGCTGGATAAGGCGCTGTATGGTTTACACCAGGCCTCGAGAGCTTGGTACGAGACATTGTCTCAACACCTGCTAGCCAACAACTTCATCCGAGGAAAAGTGGATGCCACTCTCTTCACCAAAGAAGTCGACGGACATCTTCTGATAGTTCAAATATACGTGGACGGCATCATATTTGGGTCTACAAATGAAAATTTGTGCAAAGATTTTGAAAAAGTTATGAAGCAAAAATTTGAAATGTCATCGATGGGTGAGATGAAATTCTTCTTGGGACTTCAGGTTGATCAACTGCCTAAGGGAATTTTCATACATCAAACGAAGTATGTTCATGATATCTTGGAGAAATTTGGGATGTCAGGTTCTACTCCAGCTTCCACCCCATTAGCAACAAATCATGGGATAAATCCTGATCTCACCGGAGAGAAGGTAGATGAAACATTGCATCGTTCCATGATCGGATCGTTGATATACTTGACAGCTTCAAGACCCGATATTATGTTTCCAACCTGCCTCGCAGCAAGATTTCAATCCAACTCGAGAGCTTCGCACATGGTAATTGTGAAACGGATATTACGCTACCTGAAAGGAACTCCATCGTTGGGGTTGTGGTATCGAAGAGAAGGCGATTTCACGCTCGAAGGGTATTCCGATTCTGATTTCGGATGCTGCAAAGTTAACGCTAAGTCAACAACAGCGGGGTGCCAGTTTTTCGGACCACGATTGGTTACCTGGCAATGCAAGAAGCAGACCTCTGTGGCTTTATCCACATGTGAAGCTGAGTATGTATCTGCTAGCAGTTGCTGCTCTCAGATCTTTGGATCCAGCAACAGATGCACGACTACGGTTTGCAATTTCTTAACACCCCTATCTTTGTTGATAATGAGGCAGCGATAAACATCACTAAAAATCCTGTTCATCACGCTAAAACGAAACACATTGAAATTCGTCATCACTTCATCCGAGACTGTTTCGAGAAGAAGTTGATACGAATTGAGAAAATCCACACTGACGAACAAAAAGCTGATTTACATACCAAAGCTTTTGATAAAACTCATTTTCAATATTTGTTAAAATTGAACGGTATGAAGCTTTTATCGGTGTTGGAGGAGATTCTTGGCGTTGAAGAAGGTACCACTGTAGATGATGATGTTGAGAAGCAATCTGCAATGGTTTATCGATTTTTTACTTGTTTTGGTATTTAGGGGGAGTATAGGGTAATATTTTAAGAAAATACAAAAACAGTAAACATTTAAAAAAAATCCAAAAACAATAGAAAATTGAAAAAGAGCTTGTGTAAAAAGGGAAAATGACAGTACATTGGCTTGACAGTTACGGTATGCTAAAGATATGTAAAGTTTAAAAAGTCTTAAACAGTCTCGCTGATGATGTGCCGATAGGTTTTTACACATTTAGTAGGTTTGTTCAGGATATAAACCTAAATCTTTACTTGCTTATTTCGTAGGGAACACTACTTGGATATATAGGTAACCCCTGAAATTTCGTTTGAAAGATCCCTCTTTCTGAAATACTAGGTCTTTATACTCAGTGATATTAGGGGTATTATCCCGGGACTTCTGATATTGCGGAAGCAATGGCCTAGTCCCCGTATAATACTTTATGCTTGCTTGAAATATTAGCACCGCCCTCAGCATAAAAAAATGATGAAACATTGAAAAATGCTAATCATGTGTTGTTGAAGAAAAGATCCTCTAAAGGGGACACGCCTAAAGTCGAAGCCATCATCTCTCTGATTTTGCGGAAGCAATAGCCTGAGCTCTCACGGCCCTCGCAATTTAACCCCTTACAGATATCATCTGTGGTATACTCACCTGTAAGACTGAATATTGGGATTTGGATACGGGAGTATATTCAAGAGGTGGGACACATGAATTAGTTTAAGTTCTTAATTCACCTAATTCGTATCCTGGACAGATTGAAATTTGTGTGAGAATTTAAGTGGATCAGTATATCGACAATCTAAGCGAATTGTTTAATTCTGAGTATGAAATTAAAGCTTAACGGTACTTGTGACTTGTCGAATAGCTGATATGATTCCCTAACACGCTCACCAAAAATATGTTTGTAAATAGTTTACATTTACTGCATTTCATTTCTGTAATTCATTTCTAGTTTAGAAACTTTATTCTAAATCCAAAAAGATTTTACATTTCTGCTTTATTTTTCCGACAAACCAAAGTGGAAAGCTGATCTTCAGATTCACAATTTGAAGCAGATGCAAGAAGTTTCTGAGCTGGAAGATGAGTTGAGAGCTTAACATTTTAAATATGTAAAATTGTAAAGTCAAAACAAGTTCATTAATTTGAAACTTGTAAATTTCAGAAAATTGGTTGAACTAGTTTGTTTAAAAATGTCAGTGTGCTTTGTCTCAGGTCAACCAAGGTCATTAAATTGGACTTGGTAGACAAATTAAGTTCTCAGGGTCATTAATTTGGACCTGGATACTTAAGTGGATTTCTAAATTCTGACGAAAACAAACAAATGAAGTCAAATGGTTAGTTTGAATTGAAATTGTCATAATCATAAATCTTATGCTAAGGTAGAGATTGTGCAGGTAATAAGTTTGAATTTATGAAAGCAGCTAAGCAAAATCCCAGCTAACTGATAGGGGGGGTCTGAAGACTTAAAAGTCAGATACAGTTCCTGAATCTACATTCAAGGGGAAATTTGAAGGTTGTTAAAGATTCAGATTCTGTGATTCATGCTAGTTGTTGATGGAAGAAGAGAAGATTTGAAGAAAGCTTACATTGTTAGACAAATTTATCGAGTCTTATGTCTAGATAGGATAAACTAGTGCACAGTGGGTTATAAACTAGGTTTTGTGTGAAAGTGGGTAATTTCGCATGAAATGGCCACTGACCATTTCAAGCGAAATTAGACAATGTGATTTCGTTTGAAATGGTCATGCCACTTTCAAGCGGAATTAACTCACTATATATAGGTGTGTTGCTAGTTCATTTGTAACTTTTCCGATTCAGAGTCGAGGTGCTGCCAGTTTGTCAAACGATCTGTAAAAGCTTTGGAATTATTAATAAGAAGATAATTAAGGAGAATCAAGCTGTTACACGTCTATTTCTCTGATTTTGCCTTTGAAATAGATTGTAAACTCTTCTGATTGACTCGTTAGGGTCAACATCGATCCAACACCAGTTGCACGAGCTCCTTATCGCCTAGCACCGACCGAAATGAAGGAATTAAGAAGCCAGTTAGATGACCTATTGGAAAAAGGTTTTATTCAACCAAGCTCGTCCCCTTGGGGAGCGCCCATTTTATTTGTTATAAAAAAGGATGGTTCAATGCGTTTGTGCATTGATTATCGTGAGCTAAACAAAGTAACAATCAAGAACCGCTATCCGTTGCCCAGGATCGACGATCTGTTCGATCAGCTACAAGGGGCAAGTTTCTTCTCAAAGATCGATCTAAGGTCGGGGTATCATCAACTAAAGGTCAGAACTGAAGACGTACACAAGACTGCATTTAGAACAAGATATGGCCACTATGAGTTTTTAATGATGCCTTTTAGGCTCACTAATGCACCTGCAACATTCATGGACCTCATGAATCGAGTCTGCAAGCCGTATCTAGATAAGTTTGTCATTGTCTTCATTGATGACATACTTATTTATTCCAAGAGTCAAGTCGATCACGAGAAGCATCTCCGATGCATTCTCAAACTTCTACAACAAGAGAAGCTTTACGCAAAATTTTCCAAGTGCGAATTCTGGCTTCACGAAGTCCAATTCCTTGAACATGTGGTAAGCGAGCGTGGTATCCAGGTGGATCCCGCTAAAATAGAAGCAATCATGAATTGGGAAGCAACTAAGACGCCTACTGAAATTCGCAGCTTCCTAGGGTTGGTAGGTTATTACAGGCGATTCATCAAAAACTTTTCAAGGATAGCTGCACCTTTAACTTCTTTAACCCGCAAGAATGTGAAATTTGATTGGGGTCCCAAACAACAAGAATCTTTCGAGATTCTCAAACAGAAGTTGAGAAATGCTCCTGTGTTGACATTACCTGAAGGAGTAGAAGAATTCGTTGTGTATTGTGATGCATCGCACACTGGTATGGGTTGTATGCTTATGCAAAGAGGCAAGGTGATTGTCACACCCTGACTTTTGCGGAAGCGTGATTATGGTGTGACTTTCTTAATATCATTGCATTCAATCATAAGAACAACTATATGATAAAAACCATAGATGGTCATCCATTAATTAAGTTTAAAAACATCACAAACATCATTGTTTAAACATAGACTTCAAATTCAAATCTTACAAACCATACGAATTGTTTAGAGTTCCAGAAGGACTCATCAAACGAATCTAAATAAAATCAGGCTTTGGTAGATGTGTCTCGTCCAGGAATAAGACACACTAACCAAACCCTAAGACAACGGATGACATCCTTTATTCTTAACGCAACTTGAAACATCCAACGCCCGCCAGATCCACTTTTAATTCCCTGAAATACATGTATTTTAAAAACATCAACAAAAGTTGAGCGAGTTCATGTGTTTGTTGGTGTGTATGAATAAAACCTTGTAAACATTGTATGTATGTATTTATGTTTGTAAATCCTGGTATGGAAGCAAAACAAGGAAACAGATCGATTAATGGTTTGCAAGGCCATTAACATACGTGCAATGGCGTAGGAAGGCTCAAACCTAGCAGATTTTGTACCGAGCCTCTGGCTGTAAGACATAGTCACCTCATGGGCCAAACCCCGGTCCACATGGGTGTGGGCTCGCTACACCCAAATAGATCTATCATTCATGCCCCTCGGTCCTAACACGAGGATTAATGGTCTTAAGAGTGCGCCTACCGATTCACATGATCTACTGTACTTTCCAAAGCTAACCATACCAATTGTAATTGTTTATAATCATTTTGTAACATGTACTTCACCCCCGAAGTTATAAAACAAAACAGTTTAAAGAAAAGGGGAGCATGAACTCACAATCTTGCGTCTTCAATCACCGTAAGTTTGATGTTTCGGGTAGTGTCCGGTTGTTCGGTTGGTTACTGGTTTGTTAAAGTGCTAAACTATATAGTTTAGTGTTCTTTATGTACCCTTTTGTGACACTTTTGATTCCCGACACTTAGGAAAGCATTCAGGACCATTTAACCATGTTGCTGCATAAAATTAGATTGTTGAAATGCTGATTTTTGTTGAATTCAACATTTTGGGTGAGTTTTAGGCACTTTCCGGCACTTAAATTATCACTAGAAAGGCAGTTTTGTGATCCTTACTTTCCTACACACTATACTAGTGTGGTACTTAGTTTCTGGCTCATTCTGTGTCTCAATGCACTGTCTGTCTATGTGCTGAGTTCTATCAGCATTTTTCTGATTTATCAGATAACTGTGCTAACTGTACTTAATGCATCATTTGAGGCAATAAAGCTTTCATGCAATATTGGTATGACACTAAACAATGTATGATGCACATGTATGTGTATGGCAGTAATCAGAAAGCAGTTAATTGTAAATTTAGCACAGTCATGAAGCACTAATCATGGTTAATTAGTTGTACGGATACCTAGATTTTTGACAGTTGTCACATTCTCCCCCTGTTAAGAAAATTTCGTCCCGAAATTTTAAGCTTTACCACTAGCAGCAGGGGAGTTAAGGAACAAATGCAGATACTTCGCTTTCATGCGGTCTTCACGTTCCCATGTAAACTCTGGGCCATGACGCGCGTTCCATCGAACATTGACGAGCTTAAGACTACTCCTCCGAGTTTTGTTAACCTTCCAGTCAGTAACCTCAACAGGTTCTTCGGTAAAGTGGAGTGTGTCGTCAATGTGAACTTCGTCAGTAGGTATGACCATAGTTTCTTGAGTTGGACTCTTTTTCAGATTAGATACATGGAATGTATCATGAACACCATTAAGTTATGCAGGTAGTTCCAACTTATATGCTACAGGACCAATCCTCTCCAGGATTTTGAACGGTCCAATGAATCGTGGGTTTAACTTACCACGCTTCCCAAATCATGCCACACATTTCCAAGGTGAGACTTTTAACAAAACCATATCTCCCACTTCGAATTCCAAAGGTTTCCTCCTTTGGTCCGCATAGCTCTTTTGTCGATCACGAGCCGCTTTAATGCGCTCTCGGATCTGCATGATTTTATCTGTCGTTTCTTGGACCAATTCGGGACCAACCAGCTGTCTATCGCCTGCATCTGCCCAGCATAACGACGATCAACACTTTCGTCCGTAGAGAGCTTCAAATGGTGCAGCTTGAATGCTTGTATGGTTGCTGTTATTATAGGAGAACTCAACCAAAGGCAGGTGAGTGTCCCAACTGCCACCCAAGTCCATTACACAAGCTCGTAACATATCTTCAAGAATCTGAATCGTTCTCTCACTTTGGTCGCCCGTCTGTGGATGAAATGTGGTACTCAGATTCAACTGAGAACCAAACACTTCTTGAAAAGATTGCCAAATTATCGACACCAATCGTCCATCTCTATCTGAAATGATTGAGATAGGCACTCCATGACGTGCGACTATCTCCTTTAGGTACAACTCAGCTAGCTTACCTGTGTTATCCTTTTCCCTGATTGGTAAGAAATGCACAGATTTTGTCAGACGGTCTACGATTACCCAAATCGTATCATGACCTCCGGGTGTTTTTGGCAACTTGGTTATGAAATCCATTGAGATCTGTTCCCACTTCCACATGGGTATCTCAGGTTGCTGCAGAAGACCTGAAGGCTTCTGATACTCGGCCTTTACTTTGGCACAGGTTAAGCACTTTCCGACGTAAGTTACAATATCACCTTTCAATCTTGGCCACCAGTAGAAATCTTTCAAATCCTGGTACATCTTATCCGATCCTGGGTGGATCGAGTACCTCGATTTGTGAGCTTCATCGAAAATCACGTCTCTAAGACCACCAAAGAGGGGAACCCAAATTCGTCCCATAAAACACAAAGTTCCCTCCTCATTGGGTACCAACGTTTTCTCCATCCCACGGAGATATTCATCCTTAATATTCTCTTTCTTAAGGGCTTCCCTTTGTGCAGCACGAATGCGCAATGAGAGGTCTGTATGTATGATCATTTCTAAAGCCCTAACCCTTATGGGCTTAATCCTCTCTTTTCGACTTAAGGCGTCTGCCACCACGTTCGCCTTTCCTGGGTGATATTTGATTTCACAATCATAATCGTTTAACAACTCAACCCATCATCATTATCTCATGTTAAGCTCTTTCTAATCGAATATGTGTTGTAAGCTCTTGTGATCAGTAAAGATCGTGCATCGGGTGCCATACAAATAATGTCGCCAAATATTCAATGCAAACACCACTACGCCTAACTCCAAGTCGTGCGTGGTGTAGTTCTTCTCATGAACTTTTAACTGGCGCAAAGCATAAGCGATAACCTTCTGTCGCTGCATCAGTACAGAGCCTAATCCCTGACGCGAGGTGTCACAGTACACCACGAAGTCATCGGTGCCTTCGGGTAGGGATAAAATAGGTGCATCACAAAGCTTGTTTTTGAGTAACTGAAAAGCTTCCTCTTGTTTATCTCCCCATTCATACTTCTTATCCTTCTGGGTAAGGGAGGTCAGCGATTGAGCGATTTTGGAAAAATCCTCAATGAGTCAGCGATAATACCCAGCTAAACCTAGAAACTGACGGATCTCGGTTGGCGTCTTCGGAGTTTCCCAATTCTTAATCGCCTCGATCTTGGTGGGATCCATATGGATTCCATCCTTATTCACTACATGACCAAGGAATTGTACCTCACGAAACCAAAACTCGCACTTTGAGAACTTTGCATACAGCTTCTCCTTTTTTAGCAGCTTTAAAATGGCTCTAAGGTGTTACTCATGCTCTTCCTTCGTCCTTGAATAAATCAAAATATCATCGATAAACATAATCATGAATTTATCGAGATATGGCTTGCAAACCCGGTTCATCAGATCCATAAATACTGCTGGCGTGTTTGTCAAACCAAACGGCATTACTAGAAACTCGTAAAGTCCATAACGAGTTCTAAAGGCAGTCTTTGGTATACTCTCTTCTTGAATCCTCAGCTGGTGATAACCTGATCGAAGATCGATCTTGGAGTAGTAACTCAACCTTGAAGTTGATCGAAGAGATCATCAATCCTCGACAAAGGATACCGATTCTTGATGGTTAACTTGTTTAGCTCTCAGTAGTCAATGCACATATGAAAACTACCATCCTTCTTCTTGACAAACAGTACTGGAGCTCCCCAAGGTGAGAAGCTTGGTCTAATAAATCCCTTGTCCAAAAGCTCTTGGAGTTGCGTCAACAACTCTTGCATCTCGGAAGGCGCAAGTCGATAAGGTGCCTTAGCTACAGGCGCAGCGCCTGGAACTAAGTCAATATGGAATTCGACTTATCGTTGAGGCGGCAATCCTGGCAAGTCTTCGGGGAAAACTTTAGGATATTCCCTTACCACAGGGATATCTTCCAGCTTCGGCTCTACAACTTCCTTATCAACAACGTGAGCCAAGAAGGCAACACAACCTTTTTGCAAAAACTTTCGGGCCTTCAAACAACTGATAATCCTTAGAGGCGTATCATGCTTTTCTCCGTGCACTACAATCGTCTCTCCTTTCGTTATCAGGATACGAATGATCTTCTCATGGCATACGATCTCAGCTCGGTTGCTCGACAACCAATCCATTCCAACTACCACGTCAAAGCGTCCCAACTCAACTGGTAGAAGATAGAGCGTAAACTCATGCTCTCCGAGCTCTATTACACAACCTCTAATCACTTCGTTTGCCTCCACTAGCTTTCCATTAGCTAGTTCTATTGAATACGGGATATCAAACTTACTGGCAACTAACCCAAGTATATCTTTAAATTCTAGGGATACGAAGCTATAATCGGCACCAGTATCAAACAGTACAGATGCAAAGTGTTGGTTGATAGGGAACGTACCCGTGGCTACGTTCGGATCTTGACAAGCTTCCATAGCCCCAATGTTGAAAACTCTTCCTTGGGCTTGATTGTTCTTTGGGCAATCCCGCTTGAAATGCCCAACATCTCCGCAACTAAAGCATCCTTGCTTGTTTCCAGTACCACCCTGGTGGTTGTTTTGGTTGCGGTTTCCATTACCGGCTTGGTTTCCAGCACCACCACGGTTTCCATTACCACCATTTCCTCCTTGATTGCGGTTTCCATAACCATTTCCACCACGGTTACCGTTTCCATTTCCGTTACCATTACCTCTTTAACCATTATTCCCACGACCGGTACCATACCAGCATGTCTCCTTGGCATGGCACGTCTCACACTTTCCAGCTCGGCATCGTCCAGCGTGATGAAACTGACACATATCACATTTGGGTAGGGTGCCCATATACCTTTTTCCTCTAACCTCATCACCAGAAGTGGCAGCACCAGTCTTAACCTCGGCTGGCGGATTCGTATCTCTCTTCTTGTTACCAGTGTTGTTTCCCTAGGTACCCTTCTTGAAATTAGAGAACTTCCTCTTGTTATCTCCGGACGACTCGACATGAGTCTCCTTCTTGCCATCAGAGATCGAAAACTTGTTCAATCTGATTGCCTCTTCAGTCAATGCCACACTCAAATCAATGGCATCAGTGATCGTTGGGGGCTTTGAAGTAGTCACCATGCTCATAATTTGGGGTGCCAATCCCCAAATGAAACGTTTGATTCGCTTGAATTCTGGTTCTACCATGTAGGGGACAACGCGAGACAGGTCATGGAATCTCTGCACATACTCAGCAATCTTCGGACCATCCATCTTTAGATTCCAAAACTCGGTTTCCAATTTCTGAATCTCGACCCTTGAACAGTACTTCTTACGCATTAGTTCTTTCATCTCATCCCAAGTCATAGCATACGCTGCTTCCTCTCCCAGAGTCTGAACCTGAAGGTTCCACCATGATAGAGCTCCATCTAGGAAAAGTCCAGAAATGTAGGTGACCTGGTGCTCTGGCGCACACTTGCTCATCCGCAGCACAGAATCTATTTTCTCAGCCCATCTAAAGAAAGCTACAGCACCTCCAGTGCCATCAAAATTCAGAGGCTTGTAGTCAAGGAACTGCTTGTAAGTACAGCCATGAGGTGGGTTACTTCCTGAAGTACCTCCGCTGTGTTCAGAGCGCAAGGCCTCATGTTGTGCGATTGCTTGTGAAATCCATTCTTGCAGTTCAGCCTCTGTTGTGGGCAACTGATTGTTCCTTTGAGGACTCATCTTCTATAAAGAAGATTGTATAGGTCAGGTCTTATGTATATAATAAGTAGTATGCATATAATAGTGTTTGTCATAGCAAGTAAGCATGCAATCATAGCATAAATAAGTAAGTTGATGATGTATTTAATGAGAACATTACGATTGAGCTTTCATTAATCATCAACCACAATACAGTTACATGTTTTACATACATATCGTATCAAAAGGGGAACACAGGGTCACACTACCCTTGTCCAAAATGTCAACCAATCTATCATAAGTCATACAGTCAAAAGGTGGTCTCCAAAAGTCTCACTAGCTCAGCCCAATAGCGGTGCTCTCATCAAAAGCAAGCTACCTACATAAAACCAAAAACCGTCTATGCTGATGGTGGTGGAGGAGGAGGTGGAGGAACAAAAAGCAAGCTGCGCACGTGCGCTAGCTCCTCCTCAAGATCATAAACATGACGCAACAGATAACTGATCTGCTGCTCAACAGTAAGAAAGCGAGTATCAAACTCAGGAAATGGAGTAAGCGGTGCAGGAGGATGTGAAAATGGGGATGGTACCGGTGACTATTTTGAAAAACGTTGTAGCGGTAATTTCATCAGGACCGTGAGTTAGGAAAAATATCAGAGTTAGAAACACCGGATTTTATTTATTAAATAGATAGGATAAACCCATGTTTTACAAAGGTAGCTTTAATAAGGGATAAACCCAATTACATAAAAC
Organism: Helianthus tuberosus; assembly: GCA_030545235.1. Lineage (NCBI taxonomy): Eukaryota > Viridiplantae > Streptophyta > Magnoliopsida > Asterales > Asteraceae > Helianthus > Helianthus tuberosus. The sequence continues at coordinate 1,880,818 of JARYGA010008349.1, read as the reverse complement.
AATATTTCTTAATTTGATTTAATTAATAAAAATAAGCCACTTCTTGAAGCCCTTCAGTGCCGTATCCAACTTTTACTCCAATCTACTGTAATTACCTGAAACGCGTTTTAAAAAGGTTTTGTCAGCAGGAAATACTGAGTGAATCATTCTATTTATGAAAACGACTCTTTTGTTATAATTTACAGTATTAAGAGAGATTACAATGTTTCCAGATATCAAACCAACTACCCACAGTACTTTGTCACTCGACCCATTGGCCCATTCGTCCAATGGTGTCTGTGATTATGGTCATATCACCCCTTGGCTGCAACAATGGTGAAGATTATCAAGTAATGTATACAAAACCCCACATACCGGCTGTAATTTGGTGATTACATAAACTTAATCACTGTAATTATAACTTTTGAAAATAAACATGATTTCAAAAGTAATTTGATAAAAAGAGAATGACTCACATTATAAGCATGCAGATTCATACGGGCAAAGTTTTAGTCTACAGATAAGCCTTGATATATTGCAGATTTATGCAGGCAGAGCTTTAGCCTATTGATTAGTCTTGTAACCTAGTGCACACGAACTAGGTAAGTAACTAATACAGCATTTACGATAACTCACGAGATAAAAACCCTCACAACGAATGACAAAGTGCAATCACTTAAACATCCATCGGATTCACAATGAATGACAGAGTATTCCCCGAGTTCGGGTGGTACTCAAACATCCTGTCGGAATCACGACTAGGGTGACAAAGGATAGCACTTAAACATCCATCGAATAGTTTCCATCGATCGGACATTGAATCGTAGCAGCGATTGAGTTAATACCCGGTATCGTAGCAGAATTCGAGCTAGTGTGTGTTTGGTAGTAAACTGTGAATATCTGGACGTACGAAATGAATTTGAACGTCGAACGACCGCAGGAATTCAAGTCCCACACCCCTCTATTTATACTTGAAAAATGGTTCCCCCGCGTGTCGCGACAGGAACATATGCGCCTGTCGCGTGGCGCGACGGGTTACTTTTTATCATATGGTTGCCACGTGTGTTTGGAGTTCAGCTGAGTCGACGGAAATGATAAATTCAATTTTGACAGCAAAATATATGGATAATCGTCAATAGGGAAAACCCCCCCTGAGTTTTAGGGGTCCTGATCCTAATTCTGATTGTTCTGAAAATTTTAGGAATTGTGTAGGATTACTTGGGTGTCTCAATTAGGGTTTCTTTTTAGACAAAATATAAATAATAATAATAATAATAAAAATATAATAGTTTTGGTGAGAGTTGTTATGTTTTGGGACATTTTTGAATATAATTATATTACAAAGAAAAAGGGAATAAAATAGTGAGAAAAGAGAATGGACCCACTTTGTAACTTTAGGGTTCAACTGGAAAGCCTCCTGGTATAAATTTTGGGTAAAATCTTTTGAGCTATAAAAAAAATATATAATGCACTCGTGGTAAATATAATACCCCTAATTCAATCTTGTCCCGATATCCCGAGACCGAATCCCAACAACTTAGTCGAGCATAGCCCTGACATAAATTATGGAGCTCAGATCAATCGGAAAGGGTAGCGGTGATCGGGAGTTAAAACACTTAAAACGAACCAGAGCCTTATTATTATTTAGGTGAAAAAAATAAAATAAAATGAAAGCTAGAGGATAGCGAGAGAGAGAGTTTGGCCACCGAAAAGATGGGAATAAAAGAAAGAAGTGCAATTGTTAACTGATGAAGGCATCCTATTTATAGGAAATTGTAAGATTGTTTGGAGTTTACACGTAGCCAATAATGAGTTATCATTTTATTCTCTTTCTTTGAAGGGCACTACTATACACACCCCCCCTATTACTAACTACACCCCACTCCTCTCACATAACTTACAGGTGGGGCCTGCGTGGGACCGACAGTTTCCTCTCACAAGGGAGGGTGTAGTTAGTAATAGGGGGGGTGTGTATAGAATGTGCCTCTTTGAATTGACACCTACACTAGCCTACTCATATCTTTGATTTGAATATTTTATTTTTTTATAATTGATTCTTATCGACATTATGCCTACATACATTTCAAAATCTCAAATATTAATTTATTATTTTATTTCAATCGTAAGTTTTTGTTTATTATTTATTATTATTTTATTAATTTATATATTATAATTAATTCAACTGCTTCAGTTATTTGGCGCGTATAACTTTTAAAATATAACGTTCTAGAAAATAATAAATATGTTATTAGAACGAGAATATTTTTGTCTACATTTGGGTCTAAGTTTCATTAAAAATATAGTAGGTTCAAAATACAATGTATTTTATAATTTAATTATTATACGGTTCTAGGCCCGTCTAGGAACTTCATATTCCTAATAGTCAACTTACCCGTAAACTACCCTTCTAATAATATAAGTTTTTATAGACTTTTATTTTATTAGAAAGGTCACCCATATACAGGCCAAAATATTTCAACCAACTATATAAAAAATAGTGTTTAAAACTATTTGGGTTGAATATTTATATTAAAAATAAACTAGTTACTAGTTACTAGTGGTTAATAATTTTAACCAAACCTATAATTCTTTATATAAAAATAGGAATGTTACAATGAATAAAACCTTGTAAGCATTGTATGTATGTATGTATGTATGTATGTATGTATGTATGTATGTATGTATGTATGTATGTATGTATGTTTGTAAATCCTGATATGAAAGCAAAACAAGGAAACAGATCGATTAATGGTTTGCAAGGCCATTAACATACGTGCAACGACGTAGGAAGGTTCAAACCTAGCAGATTTTGTACCGGGCCTCCGGCTGTAAGACATAGTAACCGCATGGGCCAAACCCCTGTCCACATGGGTGTGGGCTCGCTACACCCAAATAGATCTATCACTCATGCCCCTCGGTCCTAACACGAGGATTAACGGTCTTAAGAGTGCGCCTACCCATTCACATGATCTACTGTACTTTCCAAAGCTAACCATACCAATTGTAATTCTTTGTAATCATTTTGTAACATGTACTTCACCCCCGAAGTTATAAAACAAAACAGTTTAAAGAAAAGGGGGACATGAACTCACAATCTTGCGTCTTCAATCACCGTAACCCAAGCTTCTTCGGGTAAAACACGACTACCTACAACGTACTATGATTTATTAGACGAGCGGGTCGTGCCTTGACTTAGTATTAAAGTCTTTGAGTTACGTTTCTTTTATGTCTTCAATATTATTCCAAGTTATATAATTATTTATTAAAATAATTAATATTTTAACTTAAATTATATTTATTAAATCTGTAATAATTATTAAAACAATATATTTTAACTTAATACTTCCCAAGTATATTTATTCTTGTATATCCTTCCCAAGGATGGGTGTATTTGTATTCGTATTCTTGTATTTGTATATTTTTGCCATGTATTGTGGTCGTATTCCGATGTGTATTTATACGTATGAGATACGTATTTTTATTGTATTCATTAAGTATTCATATACTTAATTTCGTATTAATTTTTCCGGAATATTATCTTTAATAAAAGTCCTCCAATATATATATTTCCAAAATATATATTGTAATAAATATTATTTAGAGAAATTATTTATAATTTTTCCTTTGGCAAAAATATTTGTATTTTCTCATAAGTTCAAAAAAAAAAAAAATATATATTTTCAAGTCCAACTTGGAGAATATATTTAAACTCATTTTTCTTCCAAAAATGACATGTTTTATATTTATTTGAGAAAATATATTTTTCTCCTGAAAATATTGTATTTCATGTTTGTTTAAGAAAATATATATTTCTTAAAAATAATATATCTTCTAAAAATTTCAAGAAAAATATATATTTCATACTTGCCAAAAATAATATATTTTTCCTTGTCAAAAATATGATATACTCTTGTAGTAATTGTAAAAATCATATTTTTACCTCCTTGGTGTCCAAAATATTATTTTCCAAAATATACTTTGTGATTAAATTTTCCGGAATATTTTGTAAGTCTTATCCCATAGTTTGGTTTCACCAATATTTTGTGTACAACTTGTATATTTATTCCTTGGAATTTTGGTAATATTTGGGATGGTAATTTTTGGTATTTTTGTGAGTTATATTACTTCAAGTCCTAAAATAATATAACTAATACACAAAGTATACAAATAATCACACATATGTGTCTTCTAAATATATATTTCCTAAATACATATTTAGTCACTTTTATTTATGAAAATCAACCTCCAATACTTGTATTTTGTAACCAAAAATTATGGCAAGGTTTATGTAACAATTTATGGTTTAAAATACACTTGTAAGTTGTCACGGCCCCCGACCCGGTTTTACCCGTTTCAGGAGCTGCGGGACAGAAATCCCGTGGTATTTAATTAAGTGAGTTTAACAGCGGAAGTTTCTTCAGGATCATTTTTAAAAACTGAAATATTTCCCGATTATTTTATTTCACAATTCGGGATCAAAATCGGTAATTTACAATCTTGAGATTTCACGAAGAAATCTCTTATTTTACAAAACATGTTTCTTTATTTTATACTGAGCCACTTCCTTAAGCTGATAGTGCTTCGCGGCACTTTTTCTGGAGCACAACAGATTACCTGAAACATGTTTGAAAAAGGTTTTGTCAGCGGGAAATACTGAGTGAATCATTCATTTTGCTAAAATGACTCTTTTGTTATAATTTACAGTATTAAGAGAGATAACAATGTTTCAGATATCAAACCAACTACCCACAGTATTTGTCACTCGACCCATTGGCCCTTTCGTCCAATGGTGTCTGTGACTATGGTCATATCACCCAATGGCTAACTCGTTGTCCAATGGTGAAGATTATCAAGTAATGTATACAAAACCCCACATACCGGCTGTAACTTGGTGATTACATATACTTAATCACTGTAATTATAACTTTTGAAAATAAACATGATTTCAAAAGTAATTTGATAAAAAGAGAATGACTCACATTGTAAATTTGAGCAGAGCCTAATCTACTGATTAGCCTTTTTATCCTAAATTACACAATATGGTTAGTAAATTAATATGGTATTTACGATAATTCACGAGATCAATCTTTACAACGAATGACAAAGTGTGATACTTAAACATCCATCGGATTCACAACGAATGACAAAGTGTAATCACTTAAACATCCATCGGATTCACAACGAATGACAAAGTATAAACCCTAATGTGGGTAGCACTTAAACATCCATTGAGTATATTGATCGATCGGAAAATGAATCGTAGCAGCGATCGAATTATTACCCTGAATTGTGGCAACACTTCGTGACTAGTGTGTGTTTTGGGACTGTTTTGATTATAACTCAGCGTACAATTTGAAATTGAACGTCGAAAGAACACCCAATTGCATGAAACAGACGATCCTATTTATACGTGAAATTGGATTCCCCCGCGTGTCGCGGGAGATGTCGTGACTCCTGTCGTGACTCGCCTGGGGTGACGACCTACCCTAGGGTAGCCTTGTCACTAGTATAGGCCTGCTGAGTCGATTTCGTGTTATGTCGAATTTTTGACAGCGTTTTGTTAAGATATTACCGAATAGGGTTTACCCCCCCTGAGTTTTAGGGGCCCTAATCCTAATTCCAAATGTTCTGAAAATTTTAGAGATTATGCAGAATCACTTGGGTTTCTTAATTAGGGTTTCTAATTGGACAATTTAATTAAATAATTATAACTTTTGATGAGAGTTGTTACACTCTCCCCACCTTAATAAAATCTCGTCCTCGAGATTTATTGGAATAAATGAGGATACTTTCGCTTTATTTCTGATTCCAGCTCCCAAGTGTATTCAGCTCCTCTTTTTGAATCCCATCTGACTTTGACTAAAACTAGTCGTTTGTGTTTGAGAAACTTGATCTTTCGATCCTCAATTTGAAGAGGTTTCTCAACAAATTTCAACTTTTCGTTTACTTCTATATCTCGAAGAGGTACTACCTGTGATTCATCTGATAAGCATTTCTTGAGATTGGATACATGAAATACATCATGTACTCCAGCTAATTCTTCTGGTAGTTGTAAACGATAAGATACTGGTCCTATACGTTGGATTACTGGAAATGGTCCTACGTACCTTGGACTTAGCTTTCCTTTCTTACCAAATCTAACAACTCCTTTCCAAGGAGAAACTTTCAACATTACTTTGTCTCCAACCTGGAATTCTAATGGCTTGCATCTATTGTCTGCATAACTCTTCTGACGATCTCGAGCCGTCTTTAATCTTTCTTTGATTTGAGTAATCTTGTCAGTAGTTTCTTGCACTATTTCAGGACCTGATAATTGACTTTCTCCTATTTCTGCCCAACAAACTGGAGTTCTGCATTTTCTTCCATATAGTGCTTCAAATGGAGCAGTTTTAATGCTCGAATGATAACTATTATTATAGGAGAATTCAATTAATGGCAAATGATCATCCTAATTTCCACCAAAATCTATTACACATGCTCGGAGCATGTCTTCTAGAGTTTGGATCGTCCTTTCACTTTGTCCGTCTGTTTGGGGATGATATGTCGTACTCAGATTTAGTCGAGTTCCCATAGCTTGCTGGAAACTTTTCCAGAAATGAGAAGTAAAACGACTATCTCTATCCGAAACAATGGAGAGTGGAACTCCATGTAAGGATACAACTTCATCTACATACAATTTTGCCAACCTTTCCATACTAAAGGTTTCTTTCATAGGTAGAAAGTGAGCTGATTTGGTTAATCGATCCACAATTACCCAAATCGCATCATTACCTTTTCTGGTTTTGGGTAACTTAGTAACAAAATCCATTGTTATAAGTTCCCATTTCCATACAGGCATTTCTAATTGTTGTAGTAGTCCTGAAGGTTTTTGATGTTCTGCCTTAACTTGTGAACAAGTAAGACATTTAGAAACATAGTGTGCTATATCCTTTTTCATTCCTATCCACCAGAAGTTCTTTCTTAAATCTTGGTACATCTTATTGTTTCCTGGGTGCACAGTATACCTAGATTTATGGCCTTCTTCTAAAATCTTAGGTCTTAAGTCTCCCTGCTTAGGTACCCAAATTCTACTTTTGTGGAATCTCCAAATTCCATCTTCTCCTTTTTCTAATTCTTTTATTCGTCCTTTCATTCCTTCAGCAACATCTTTTATTGCTGTAGTTTGAACATTCTTCAATTGTTCCATTAAATCTATTTGTAGATTTAATCTGAGAGCACGAACCCGTCGTTGTTTCTCATAATACTTACGACTTAAGGCATCTGCAACTACATTTGCCTTTCCTTCGTGATACTGAATATCACAGTCGTAGTCACTTAGGATTTCCATCCATCTTCTTTGCCTCATGTTTAACTCTTTTTGCCCAAATATATATCTTAAACTTTTATGATCTGTATAAACAGTGAATTTACTTCCATACAGATAATGTCTCCAAATCTTAAGGGCAAAAATTACGGCTCCTAATTCTAAATCATGAGTCGTATAGTTTTCTTCGTGCTTTTTCAATTGCCTTGAAGCATATGCAATTACCTTTTTGCGTTGCATAAGCACACATCCAAATCCTAGTTTTGAAGCATCACAATATACTTCAAAATCTTCAGTTCCTTCTGGTAAGGCTAAGATTGGAGCATTTGTTAATTTCTGTTTCAAAATCCTAAAGGCTTCTTCTTGCTTTGGTCCCCACTCAAACTTAATGGCTTTACAGGTTAACTTAGTTAATGGTACGGCTATCTTGGAAAATCTTTAATAAACCGTCTATAGTACCCTGCTAAACCTATAAAACTTCTAATTTCCATTGCTGTTTGTGGAACCTTCCAATTGGTAATTGCCTCTATCTTAGCGGGATCTACGTGAATACCTTCGTGATTCACCATGTGTCCTAAGAATTGTACTTCCTTTAACCAAAATTCACATTTTGAGAATTTGGCATAAAGCTTTTCTTTTCTTAACAAAGTTAAGAGTGTATGCAAGTGTTCACAATGCTCGTCCTGACTTTTTGAATAAATAAGTATATCGTCTATGAAAACAATTACAAATTTATCCAAATACGGTTTACAGATCCTATTCATCATGTCCATAAATGCTGCAGGTGCATTTGTTAACCCAAAGGGCATGACTGTAAACTCGTAATGACCATACCTAGTTCTGAAAGCAGTTTTAGGTATGTCTTCTTCTTGTACCTTCAATTGATGATATCCGGAACGTAAGTCGATCTTAGAAAAATATCTAGCTCCTTGAAGTTGATCGAATAGATCATCAATCCTAGGTAATGGGTATCGATTCTTAATTGTAACCTTATTCAATTCTCTATAATCGATACACATTCTCATTGAACCATCCTTTTTCTTTACAAACAACACTGGTGCTCCCCACGGGGATGAACTAGGTTGTATGAATCCTTTACTTAGTAATTCATCTAATTGCTTTTTCAGTTCTAACATTTCTGTAGGTGCTAACCGATAAGGTGCCTTAGCTATCGGTGTAGTTCCTGGGATTAGATGAATTCTAAATTCTACTTCCCGATCAGGTGGTAATCCGGGTAAATCTTCTGGGAATACATCTGAGTATTCTGAGACTACAGGAATTTCTTTAAGTTCCTTACCCTTAGTGCTAATGATCACCGAAATCATATACACTATTCCTTGCTTTCGTTCATAACTAGCAGCTTTCATTACTGATATGAACTTCATAGGCTTACGTGGTTTATCTCCTGTAATCATAATTACTTCTCTGGTAGGTGCTTGAATTTCTATAGAATTCTTATCACAAAGGATGCGAGCATGGTTGGCTACTAACCAATCCATTCCTAACACAACATCAAACTCGGCTAATTTCATAGGTAATAAGGTTGCAAAGAATTTATGACCTAAAAGTTCTATTTCTACATTTTGCAAAACCTTATTTATTCTAACTGAATTCCCATCAGCCGTTTCGACGGTAAAAATCTGCCTAATATTGGTTAAGGGTATATTAAGAGCTTGGCAGAATGAAGTATTGATAAAACTTTGGTTTGCACCAAAGTCAAATAATACTTTTGCATATACGTTGTGAACTAAGAACGTACCGGCCATCACATCTGGAATCATCTCGACTTCTTGAGTAGTCAGCTGGAATGCGCGAGCATTCTTCTTAGTAGTTCCATCTGCTATCTTGGCTTTGTTGTCTGATGGCTTTTCCAATTTAGGACATTCTGGTTTAACATGTCCCTTTTCTCCACAGTTATAGCAGACTATTGTTTTCTTCCTGCAGTTTTCTTCACGATGTCCTACCATTTTACAAAAATTGCAGGTTACATCACATCTTCCAAAATGTTTCCTTTTGCAATTCCTGCAGAATGGTGGATTTGAAGATTGCCCTGTTCCTCTTTTCTTGAAGCTGTTATTATTACCCGTACGAAATCCCTGGGTAATTTTCTGAGCCAGTTCTTTCTTTCTGTCTTCATCTCTTGTGCGCACCAGTTCATCGGTTAGGGTGTTAGCTAATTCCACAGCATCGTCAATAGTGCGAGGTCTCGCAGCTTTAACGATATTGCGGATTTCACTAATCAGTCCCCAAATGTAGCGAGAAATGAGTACCGGCTCTGGCGAAGCCAGTGTTGGTACCACTCTAGCATATTCAAAGAATGTCGAATGTAACCGCGACAATCTACACCTATCATACGGTGAGTTAGGAACTTGTTTGTCATTTGCTCTTTTTCATATTCGGGACAGAATTTTCTTTCTACAAGACCCTTAAATTCTTCCCAATTCATGGCGTAAGCTATTATTCTTCCTTTGGCTTGTAACACAGTGTTCCACCATTCGAGTGCTCCTTCTTTGAAGAGATTTGATGCGTACATGACCTGATCATCTTTAGCACATTTACTTATGGCAATTACTGCCTCTGTTTTCTCTAACCAGCGTAATGACGCAGTCACTCCTTCATTTCCTGCAAACTCAGTGGGTTTACAAGCAAGAAATTCTTTGAAAGTGCAACCAGGTGTTGCAGCTTTCATTTTCTTAGGGAACGGAGCCTGCCGTGGTTCGTTATCATGATTAACATGATCATTGCCTCCGTTTACGCTATTACTGAAGTTATCTTCAGAAATTCGTTTACTAGGAACGATTTGTTGTGGTTCTATTGGATTCTTAATAGCAGCAACAAATGCTGGAATAGCATTGGCTATCCCTTGAGCAACGATATTTTCGATATCTTGCCTAGTCATATATTGATCTCCTGGATGTTGTTCAGACTGATTAACCTCATTTACTGGTTCATTACCAACGTTTGCCATCTGATAATAAATTTTATATAACTAATTAGTAAAAAAAAATACAATATAATAACATAGTTTGCACGTAATCACATTAACATGTATAACCAAAAGTTATCAATTTCCCGAGTTTCATTTTTATATATTATATGAATGCCTCGTACACACGATTATCATACAACGTTTTATTGTTAATTTATTACACATACTAGTTATTATGATTATTTATTAACAACTATTCCTGCAAACTCCCATTATCTGATCAGCTAATTTCTTTTAAAAGTTACGCTCCCTTTCATTGTACTTCCAAGTAATTCTTTCTCCAACATCCCTAATCCTATTTCCTGCAGTAATTAACTCTTCTCCCCAGAGACGAAGTTCAGCCAGATTCTCCGAACTCATAGCTGGGTATAGTGGAGGTTCTGGGTCAACTTGTGGGAAAAATGTATCAGGGTTGTTTAAAAGATTTTGGTATTGCCAATCAGTTGTCCACCATTCATCTAATTCTACTGGTAGTGGTTGAGGTTGGACAATAGGATCTGGAATAGCAAGTTCCAGATTGATTGGAATTGGAGCTTCTAGTGGGTAGCTAAAAAGATCTTCTTCAGTGAATATCAGGTTTGGATTGGCTGGTTCAAGGTTTCCATCGGCAGGTCCGATGAGATCACTTATTACTAATTTATGATCTAAAATTTCCCAGGGAGTCATTTTCAGTTTTAGTCCAGAACTCTCTCCGACTTCTCTCTCTGTTTGTTTAACATTCTTCTCAGCTTCTATCTCTACTTGATTAACATTTTCCTCAATTTCTACCCCTTTCCCTTTGTCTTTTGGATTTTCAGTTTTGGTAACCTTTCTTGGTGCTGACTTTTTCTTACGGATACGACTTCCCCACACGTATCTCCTTCTTTTCTTTGGTTTTGGTTTTGCCAGTGGTTTGGATTGAAATTCCATGGGTTCTTCTTTGTCAGCAAAGTAACCAGTGAATTCTTCAGAAACTTCTATCTTAACGGGATAGAGGTTAAGATTGTCTAAAGCTTCGGATATCTCATTCATGTTGTTTAGCATATATGCAAAATACATACCAAATGTCAAAATAGAACAAAATTTCATAGATAACCCTTAAATATTATTGCATACCATACATAAGACAACTGACAAACAGAATATACTAAAATTTATTATGAACTTATTTATTTACCGAAATAGGTTTTTAGATTGTAAATACATAAAGGTGCAGAAACTTGAGTTAAAGTATTTAGAGATTTGCATTTTCTGCTACTGTAGCTAGCATATATAAATCTGCCCATTTCTCATCTAATTTGTCATCCCAAGGTGTTTTACTGGTTAATTCCTGGGTTTCCTTTTTAACTTTCTTCTCCCGGATTTTCTTTATTTTCTCCTTACTTTTCCTAATAATCATATTTCTTTTATCCGGAGAAAGTGGTTCTTCATAATTTGCCTTTCGCACAAATATTCCTTCTTCAGGAATTACATAAGGTTTTGTTTGGGATGAACTTCCTTTCTCGTTGGATGACCTATCTAGTTTAAGATAGATGTTTGACAGCTTTTGTTTACCCATACTGTAACTAACAAATAATCAGTTAATAAAACACATAATCACATAATTGGCAATCAGTAAAATTAAGTATTTCTAAATACTTAATAGGCTTAGATCAGTGGCTCTGATACCTCCTTATTTCTGTCACGGCCCCCGACCCGGTTTTACCCGTTTCAGGAGCTGCGGGACAGAAATCCCGTGGTATTTAATTAAGTGAGTTTAACAGCGGAAGTTTCTTCAGGATCATTTTTAAAAACTGAAATATTTCCCGATTATTTTATTTCACAATTCGGGATCAAACCCGGTAATTTACAATCTTGAGATTTCACGAAGAAATCTCTTATTTTACAAAACATGTTTCTTTATTTTATACTGAGCCACTTCCTTAAGCTGATAGTGCTTCGCGGCACTTTTTCTGGATCACAACAGATTACCTGAAACATGTTTGAAAAAGGTTTTGTCAGCGGGAAATACTGAGTGAATCATTCATTTTGCTAAAATGACTCTTTTGTTATAATTTACAGTATTAAGAGAGATTACAATGTTTCAGATATCAAACCAACTACCCACAGTATTTGTCACTCGACCCATTGGCCCTTTCGTCCAATGGTGTCTGTGACTATGGTCATATCACCCAATGGCTAACTCGTTGTCCAATGGTGAAGATTATCAAGTAATGTATACAAAACCCCACATACCGGCTGTAACTTGGTGATTACATATACTTAATCACTGTAATTATAACTTTTGAAAATAAACATGATTTCAAAAGTAATTTGATAAAAAGAGAATGACTCACATTGTAAATTTGAGCAGAGCCTAATCTACTGATTAGCCTTTTTATCCTAAATTACACAATATGGTTAGTAAATTAATATGGTATTTACGATAATTCACGAGATCAATCTTTACAACGAATGACAAAGTGTGATACTTAAACATCCATCGGATTCACAACGAATGACAAAGTGTAATCACTTAAACATCCATCGGATTCACAACGAATGACAAAGTATAAACCCTAATGTGGGTAGCACTTAAACATCCATTGAGTATATTGATCGATCGGAAAATGAATCGTAGCAGCGATCGAATTATTACCCTAAATTGTGGCAACACTTCGTGACTAGTGTGTGTTTTGGGACTGTTTTGATTATAACTCAGCGTACAATTTGAAATTGAACGTCGAAAGAACACCCAATTGCATGAAACATACGATCCTATTTATACGTGAAATTGGATTCCCCCGCGTGTCGCGGGAGATGTCGTGACTCCTGTCGTGACTCGCCTGGGGTGACGACCTACCCTAGGGTAGCCTTGTCACTAGTATAGGCCTGCTGAGTCGATTTCGTGTTATTTCGAATTTTTGATAGCGTTTTGTTAAGATATTACCGAATAGGGTTTACCCCCCCTGAGTTTTAGGGGCCCTAATCCTAATTCCAAATGTTCTGAAAATTTTAGAGATTATGCAGAATCACTTGGGTTTCTTAATTAGGGTTTCTAATTGGACAATTTAATTAAATAATTATAACTTTTGATGAGAGTTGTTACATAAGTGTAGGTTAATAAATATTTTTCTAAGTGTTTAGATTTTTAGAAAATTTTGTCATAGTTTCCCCTAAAAATGGAGGTATCCATGCTTTCAAGCATATTATTTTCTTTTGTAAAAATCATCACAATCAATTCAATCATCAACAAACAACCTTTACTTACCAATTTTGCCCAAAAATCAAGTAATAATATACTACTTTATGAACTTGAATATTTGTAAAAATTTGTAGTAACTTACTAGTGTTCTTAGTAAGTCTTGTTACCCTTTAAAATGTGATTAGTTCTTCAAAAACTTCATTTTTAAAGAAGTTAGATGTTTACAACTTCTTGTCACATTTTCTAAAAATATTTCTTTATGCATTCTTCTTGTTACACAAGTGTTTCTACACTTGTTTAACCACTAAAAATAAGATTTGTTTACGTAAGAACCAAGATTAAATGAAACTCATATTTTTAACATGGTTCCTTTAAAAAACCATTCATAAATCCTTAGATCTATATGATTTATAACTTACTTTGATCATTATTTTTCAAGAGATCAAGGTATTCTTTCAAGTTCATGATTCATATGTGGATGATCCATTATCCTACAACATTTCTATTTTCTCATCTTGCTAGATTATGTTTTTAATCATGATCTAGCAAGATCTTATGATGATCAATATCATTTCTACAAACAATCAATGATCAACAAGCACAACAACTCATATTCATCAAGATTACTTCATTAAACATGCTTATGTTCAAGTTTCATTCTTATGATCTTTAGTGTTCTTCAAGTTTTTGATTATGATTCTTCTTTAACCACTAAAAATTGGAGTAAAATGGAGTGTACAAGGTTCTTACCACTAGCTCAAGGCTAGGGATGATTCAAGTGTAGAAAACAAGTGGATAAAAGCAAACAAGAGAGGTCCTTGATCTTCCACAAGCTCCTAGCTCCTTTATGCACCTTCTAACACCTTGTGATTACTTGGAAATGGATGAACTAGAGGTGGAAGTGGTGGTGGTGGTGTGTGGTGCTCTCGGCCGAGCCAAGGGAAGAGAGGGAGAGGATGAAGTGTGTTGTGTTATGTGTAAATGAGTTATGTTATGCCTTAAGGTTCTTAAGTAATGATCCTCCAACATTTGTATACCCTTTGTATAAAATGCTTCAAAAGTATGGACAAGATCTAATAAACAAATCAAGGAAAATCAAGGGTGGGGGCCACCCTTGTAACCATGAGAATGGGGGGGGGGGGGGGTCATGGTTAGCTTGTAATGGTGAGTTATGAGGGATTCGTTGAAATCTAAGTATAATAGTTAGGTGTTTAGTTGTTATGTGTTTATATAGTGTGTTATGGTGTTCGGGGACCATAACTAGCTTGGAAATGTTAAAAAAGTACTTCTAGTGTAAGTTTGATGTTTCGGGTAGTGTCCGGTTGTTCGGTTGGTTACTGGTTTGTTAAAGTGCTAAACTATACAGTTTAGTGTTCTTTATGTACCCTTTTGTGACACTTTTGATTCTTGACACTTAGGAAAGCATTCAGGACCATTTAACCATGTTTCTGCATAAAATTAGATTGTTGAAATGCTGATTTTTGCTGAATTCAGCATTTTGGGTGAGTTTTAGGAACTTTCCGGCACTTAAATTATCACTAGAAAGACAGTTTTGTGATCCTTACTTTCCTACACACTATACTAGTGTGGTACTTAGTTTCTGGCTCATTCTGTGTCTCAAATGCACTGTCTGTCTATGTGCTGAGTTCTATCAGCATTTTCCTGATTTATCAGATAACTATGCTAACTGTACTTAATGCATCATTTGAGGCAATAAAGCTTTCATGCAATATTGGTATGACACTAAACAATGTATGATGCACATGTATGTGTATGGCAGTAATCAGAAAGCAGTTAATTGTAAATTCAGCACAGTTATTAAGCACTAATCATGGTTAATTAGTTGTACAGATACCTAGATATTTGACAGTTGTCACAGTGATTGCCTACGCATCACGACAACTGAAGGTGCATGAAAAGAATTACACCACCCATGACTTGGAGTTGGGTGCAGTTGTATTTGCACTTAAGCTATGGAGACATTACTTATATGGAACCAAATGTGTAATATACTCTGATCACAAAAGTCTCCAACACTTGTTTAACCAAAAAGATCTCAACATGAGACAACGTCGTTGGATGGAAACATTGAACGATTATGATTGTGAAATTCGCTACCATCCTGGCAAAGCGAATGTGGTCGCTGATGCTTTAAGCAGGAAAGAAAGGGTTAAACCTATACGGATCAATGCTAAAAGTATCAAACTGAAGAACAGCTTAAACGAGAAGTTGTTATCAGGAGAGAAAGAAGCCGTAATGGAAGATAACTTTCCCGAAGAAAGATTAGGTGCAACTATTGATTAGTTGTCACCTGGGAATGATGGAATCCTCAGATTGAATGGTCGAATCTGGGTTCCAATTCGTGGAGGACTTAGAGATGTAATCCTCCAAGAAGCTCATAATTCTAGATATTCAGTTCACCCAGGAAGTGATAAAATGTATCAAGATCTGAAGGCAAATTATTGGTGGATGGGTTTGAATAAATCCATAGCCACACACGTAGCTAAATGTCTGACGTGCTCGTAGGTTAAAGCCGAGCATCAAAAGTCGTCAGGTTTACTGCAACAACCAGAACTTCCCAAATGGAAGTGGGAAATGGTAACTATGGATTTCATTACCAATTTACCAAAGACAAGACATGGAAATGATACGATAAGGGTGATAGTAGATAGACTGACAAAGTCGGCTCATTTCTTGCCCATCAAGGAGACACATAGCTCCGATAAACTAGCCCAATTATATGTGGACGAGATTGTATCTCTCCACGGAGTGCCAATATCTATTATATCTAATAGGGATACTAGATACACTTCTCATTTTTGCAAAAGTTTCCAACAATCTCTAGGCACTCGTTTGAATTTCAGTACTGCTTATCATCCTCAGACGGATGTGCAAAGTGAGCGTATGATTCAGACGCTTGAAGACATGCTTCGGGCTTGTGTCATTCACTTAGGTGGAAGTTGGGATGATCATCTTCCCCTAATTGAGTTCACCTACAACAACAGTTACCATTCGAGCATTCAAGCCGCGCCTTTTGAGGCTTTATATGGAAGAAAATGCAGAACGCCTGTTTGTTGGGCGGAAGTGGGAGAAACTCAGCTATCAGGACCTGAGATAGTCCTCGAGATGATGGATAAGATTGTTCAGATCCATGATCGTCTAAAAGCTGCCAGAGATAGGCAGAAGAGCTACACGGATTAGAGGCGCAAACCTCTAAAATTTGAGGTAGGAGATAAAGTATTACTTAAGGTGTCACCCTGGAAAGGAGTGATGCGATTTGGTAAAAAGCTGAGCCCAAGATATATCGGACCATTCGAGATCATCTAATGTGTCAGGAGTGTGGCCTATAAGCTGAACTTACCTGAAGAGCTTAGTGGAATTCACAATGTATTCCACATCTGCAACTTAAAGAAATGTCTAGCGGATGAATCGCTAGTGATGTCTCATAAAGACGTGCAGATAGATGAAAGCCTAAGATTTTTTGAAAAGCCTATATCGATCGAGGATCGACAGATTAAAAAGCTTCGACGAAAACATATGCCAATTGTGAAAGTGAAATGGGATGCCCGTAGAGGTCCAGAATATACGTGGGATGTTGAATCCATGATGCGACAGAAGTACCCTTATTTATTTCAGTAAATCTCGAGGACGAGATTTCTTTTAAGGGGGTGAGGATGTGACACCTCATAAAAACGTGACCAATTATGTGTAGACACGTGTCCTAAACCCTAAATGTGAAAAAGGTTGACTTTGAGGGACTAGAGTTGACGAACAGTGAAAACATGTATGTAGAGGGACTTAAAGTGTCAACATGCCAAACTTGTGCCTCTGATTGACCACACATGATAAATATATTCTTAAACGAGTAAGTTGTCAGACATATGAGGCCGTTTGTGAAAGAAAACAAAAGTTCACACGAAAAAGGGGTTAAATGTGTTGACATGTTAATTCTTACCTCTGAGTGACCTTTTAACATACCCGGGGCTTCGTAATGTTCGATTATACTCTCAAGAATAAGTGAGAACAAATTCGCAAGGTTTCGATATCATTATGTGTTAGTTACGCAAACTTTCGAAAAGAAGGGTTAAAAGCGTCAACAAGAAGAAACTAGTGTTTTCGGTGATTATTTAACGATACCGGACCTAAACGGTGTTTGGTTATACTTCAAAGATCATCTACAAACTAACTGCAAGCGCCAAATATGCTTAAAATGATATATATATATATATATATGAAGTTAGAAGAACCAGGGACTGAAACTGCCAAACCTGAAATAACTTTGGCTGTGTTACCAGTCTCTGGCGGGCCACGACCTCCACCCTCATCTCTCTCGCGGGCCGCCAGAGAGCCCCCTGTACAGCGAGTTACTGTCAGCTGCAAGTTTTCTTCTTTGTTCACCACCCATACCACCCTATACTCACATAACTCGAAATCTATGAACTTTTGATGGTTTTTAAAACTACTTGGGACACTTGGAGCCATCTAATAACATCAAGAAACACCTGTGATGATCTAGGGAAGGCCTCATGCACTATAAATAGAGGCATTTGGGTGAGCTTCATACTTGCTCATTTCAAAATTTCACTCCCTTCTCTTGCTTGAGCTTTTTGAAGCATTCTCTGGGATTCCTGATCAAGAAGGAAGCCCTCCTTCGTCCAAGATTCGTGCTAGGACCCTTTGTAAGTGTCCATAGCCTCTGTAGTTCGGTTTTTATATGTTTAAAGACTGAAAGTCAAAGTTATCGTAATAACGCTTTGACTTTCAGTTTAGACCTAATCGGTCCAGCCATTGTTCGAGGCGAATATGGCTACGTGATCGTAATTAGGTGTGTGTTAATCCTTCAAAAGGGCACATCCTAATTACCTCGTTTACTTAGTTAATTGTCGGGTCAAAGTAATTAAATAAAAAGTCAAACTAGTCAGATTTTTAAATAAACTCATATCTGATAATGTAGAAGCTATAAAATAAGTTTTATCACTTTAATAACTTGGTAAACATTATTTGAACATGTCTAAACATGTTCATCCCGACAATTCTAAGTCTAGGGTCGGTTCGCAACCGAAAGTCGCAAAAGCTTGACTTTTGCTTTGACTTTCAGTTCTGACCCGAATTAGCTTATTTCCTTTACGTTTTAAGGTTCCGTTGTGACCATATTATATAGTAGTATAACCCTCTGAGGTTATATTACATGGTCCCTTAGTAATCTGAGTTTATTTACTTGTTTCCGTTATTATGCTTAATGTTGACTAAAATGCCCTTTTAATCAAAAATGAGATTTTTAACATAAAAAACCATGCAAATGAATTACATACTGATTAGTAATGTTATTTCACATATTTTGACATTTAGAATCTGGTCAGAAACTGTAATTACATAATAAATCGTAAAACATGCTTTTAAAAGGACTAAATTACCCTTTTGCATGCAAATAAAGTTTAAGCATGATTTTGACATAAAAACTCATTACTCACTGTTATGATATCATATTTAGAACTAATTGGGATTACAAGTCAGAATACTTACTGAGTTTATACATGAGTTTCGTATTAAATTAGTAAATGGCGATTATGCCCTTTTCATGCATAAATTAAGATTTAAATAAAATTATCATGTAAAAACCTTTTGCTACTGATATGATATAATAAATAGATTATTTTGACCATTCAAAGCTGATCATAACATCAGAATTTACTTAACATCGAAATAATCGTCATTTACCGATTTTTACGACATTAAGGTGCATAGTATGTTTTCAAACCATACTTAGCACCCAAAACTTTTTACCTACTGATTTTATAAATCATTTCTAATATTTTTACAGTAAGTACAAGTTATAAACTCAGAATCTCAAATAAGTCCTTATAACTATGTGTGAAATGACCAAAATGCCCCTAGGGTGCATAATTTGGTCATAAATGGTAAACCACACATATATATGATATCCTACTATTAACATAACATAAATTAAATATTTTTACAAAAGGTTTATGACCAGAACCTCAGTTTGCATGTAAACCCCTTTTATAAATCATAAAATGACCAAAATGCCCTTATGGGGCTTAATTCATTTTTAAAATCTTCTTGGGCATAATTAATGATATCCTACTGATATCATAACATATATTAAGCATAATAACCTATGGAACTTGTACATGACTCATTCGGTTACCCGTTTACGCTTATACGCATACGGTGTGGTTTATGTGACTAGTTTGCATAAATTAACCGAAACGGGTTAAACCTTATCAATTTAACTTCAAATTCCATAATCTATTTAGTTTACCCATAATATACAAGTCTCCATACTTGTTGGGTCTAAATTACATTCCAATCTGGTAATCGCTTAATCTAGCGTCTCGTACCGTAAATCCGTCTTTAAACTAACCGGTCTAAGTTTACAACTTAAATAAGACCCGTTAGTAATCTAATAGGTTAATAAAACCTTCGTTCCAGATTAGGAGCCCCGGTAAGAGCTACTTGCACTAGTTTGATTAGATTATACGGCTGAGTAGATAAATCTCGCATTTTAAAGCTCAGGTAAATACTTTTAACTTATTTTCCCTTATACGGGCTTGGGATACGGTAATATATTACCGCTTGGTCGGGTATGGAATCATTTAATCGGATTGTGATTAATAAATTACATAACCCGTTTTAATCCGTTTTGTTTGATAACATAAACATAAACATTTGGGAGTTAATATGACTGTGTCCTGGATATCCTCAGCTCATTTCATTTGTAAATGGTCACGACTTAAGTACGGGGTGTAGGCATACACCTGACAGCTGCGTATGTAAAAATATATACCCACTTGTTAGGGATAACTCCTTGTGGGTTTATATTCGTGGTGTGTCTATTAATCATGTATCGGCTTCTATCCCGGGCCCTGAACGTACGACAAACATGTAAATCTGTATACAAGATTATTTTTATATAATTGTCCCAAGTTATTAAAGAATATTTATGCCTTGTGAATTTAAATCAATTTTCATAAATGTTTTTCAAAAAAGTCGGTTAATTGTATTTACCAGTGTAAACTAACGTATTTTCAAAAGGCTAAGTGACAGGTACTACACGTACTAGGCTGGGAGCTTCTGGGCGTTAAATAGAGAATCTTGCAAGTTCGTAATGCCTTAAGTTTGTTGAACATGTTTTGTATTATATTTAGATCCGTTTGTGGATCCTTTCTTTACAACTGTCTATATATTCTTTTATTCGTACTTTACACTTTCGGTTTGTAATAGTAATTTCTACCAAGACTTCCGCTGTGCTATAAACTATGTATATTTGACTATGATGATATCAACTACGTCATGATACTCCCCACCGGGCCCACCGGTAATATGTGGAAATATCGAGGGTGTGACATAAGCAGTCTTAAAGCAACTTGTAAATGACAAGTATTAGGAGCATGCATAAATTGACTTAAAAACTGCACCACATAACTTATATTAGACAAGTAAATGAGTTTTCCGACCAACTTTTGAAAATTAGTGACATCTTTAACTACTTCTCAACTCTGAGCTAACTTATTAACTAACACATGACTTGCCTCAATTGGAGTATTAACAGGTTTGACTCCTAAATACCCAAACTCATTAAGTAACTTGAGACAATACTTCCGTTGAGTCAAATACATACCAACATCAGAATATAAGAATTCAATCCCAAGAAAATATTTTAGAATTCCTAAATATTTAATCTGAAAATTATCACTTAGGATTTTCTTCACATTAACAATTTCAGACTGAGAATTGCCAGTAATAATTATGTCATCTACATAAACTAACAACACAATGAACACAAAGTTTTTTTTGACAAAGTATACATAGAATTATCATACACACTCTAAACAAATCCCATATCAACTAATACATGTGTTAACTTCTCATTCCACTTCCTAGGTGCCTGTTTAAGGCTATACAAAGATTTAACCAATTTGCAAACTTTGGTTTCATTATTTGGAAAATACCCAGGTGGTAATGACTTATAAACATCTCCTCTAATAGAACCATATAGGAAAGCATTATTAATATCAAGTTGAAAGATAGGCCAATTATTTTCAACAGCCAAACTCAAAACACAACGTATAGTAACCATTTTTACCACAGGAGAAAAGGTTTCCCCAAAGTCAACCCCCTCCCTTTGACTATACCCTTTAGCAACAAGTCTAGCTTTAAATCTTTCAACCTCACCACTAGATTTATACTTCACCCTATAAATCCATTTACAACCTATAGGTTTCCTATCTTTAGGTAAATCAACAAGGACCTAAGTTTTATTTCGATACCAAGCTTCCATTTCTTTATTCATGGCTTCTACCCACCTAGGGTCTTTAACAGCCTCAAAATAACTAGTTGGCTCAACAGTTTTGTTAAGACTCGACACAAAACACATATTTTCAATAGATAGATTCGAGTAATCAACAGATTTCTCAATACCATACTTTACTTTCCCATCAACAATATAATCACCAAACTTTTTAGGCAATACGTTTGTTCTTGACGACCTCCTAATCTCAACTCTATTTCCCTCAGACAGGTTGGTCTCATCGGTGGAAGTTTAGTGTCCTCTGCCCTGCCCAGACTCTCACCTCTATTACTCTCATTGTTAGTAGTAGTCGTAGTTGTTGCATCTCTGACTACAGGATGACTAAAGACAACTACACTAGTAGGGGCAGCCGTGGTAGAGTCACTTGGCTGCTGATCCTCATTGAAACTCCCATGAGAACCATGTTCCCCCTCTTCATCGTTGGGAGTTAACAAAACATTTTCAGAATTAATAGATGTAGGTGATTCAAACATATCAAAAAAATTTATATGAGTTAAACTTTGATCTTGTAAAACATCAGAATTATTCTTTTCAATAGTTTTAAAAGGAAAAACATGCTTATAAAACTTCACATCTCTTGAATATTACTCTTTTTTACTATCTAAACTCCATAATTTGTATCCCTTTTTTGAATTAGGATACCCCATTAAAACACATTTTTCAGCACGAGTAGATAGTTTATCATATTCATTTAAAAAAAAATACTAAAGCACAAACATCCAAAAACCCTTAAATGTTCAAGAGAGGGTTCAAAACCATAGACAAGTTCATAAGGACTTTTACCTAATAACACAGAAGAGGGAATCCTGTTAATCAAACACACTGTAGTTAGAACACAATCTGCCCAAAATCTTAAAGGTAACCCTCCCTGATATAACAAAGCTCTAGCCATGTTTAAAAGATGTCGATGCTTCCTTTCCACCACACCATTTTGCTATGGTGTATAGGAGCATGAGGTCTGGTGAATAATTCCCTTTTATTTACAAAAAATCTGACATGTGCTGATTAACAAACTCAGTGCCATTGTCATTTCTAAACACCTTAATTCGTTTTTCAAACTGAGTTTGCAACATTTCATAAAAATTAACAAGGTTTTCAAAAACTTCATACTTATTTTTTAAAAGAAAACACCAAACTGTTCTAGAAAAATCATCTACAACAGTCAAGAAATACTTATAACCTTCCCTACTAGTGACCCTATAAGGACCCCATAAATCCAAATGAATTAACTCGCCCACACTTTTAGACTTATGATCACTTAGAGGGAATGGAACTCTAGCTTGCTTAGCCCTATGACATATTTCATAGGGATGTTTTTCACCAGACCCTAATTTCAACCTTTCTTTTAACACAGACAGAACTTGATCAGAGAGATGACCTAGTCTATTATGCCAAATATCAGACTTAATCATACTATTAAAACACAAATTATTACCGTTCTTACTAGCAAAATATAACCCATTTTCCTGTCTACCAGTCACCAGGACTTTCCTTGACTTCAAATCCTAAATAGCACACATAGATTCATCAAACACAACAGACAACTTGTTATCTTTAGCAAGTTTATGAACATAAACAAGATTCAAACTACAACCAGGTACATAAAAAACATCATTTAACACAACACCAGAAGCCAGTTTAATGTTTCCAATTTTAGTAACTTTAGCACTAGTCCCATTAGGGTGACAAACTTTTAAATCAAACTCAGATACATCAACACAATTATACATGTCTTTATAATTCATTACCATGTGTTGATTAGCACCTGAATCTATTACCCAGTTATAATCATTAGCATAACTCACAACACTAGAGCAGCTAATAAAACTACCATAAACACCTGACACATTAACATTATTATTTAGACTAGGAGACTGACCTCCTATTTAGAACTTTGCTGACCAGTTCCAGGTTTTTCACTCACAAGACTCAGCAGCTTTGAAATCTGCTCATTTGTAAAAGGCATAGAAGAACTAGACACCATGTTAGCCTTATTAACATTCAAACTATTATTAGTTCCACAGTATGGACAATCATATTACAATGTGTACACTTCAAATTAGGATTAGGTCCTTTAAACAGTTTTTTCTTTTGATCAAAACCTTGATTTGTTTTAGTTAAGAAAGAAACATTTGACCCATTTTTCTAACCACTGCTAGCAATTCTATGTGATTCTTCCCTATAAATAATAGAGAAAGCGACCTTTACAGATGGAAATGGTTCTCTTGTGAGTAAGTTTGTTCTCATAGGCTGATAAACATCATCAATACCCATGAGAAACTGCATTAGTTTTATTAGAGTAGTAAAATCATTATAGTCTTTAGCAGCTTTACAAGAACAGGAAGGCAGTTGCAACATAGCATCAAACTGCTACCACATAGTATTTAACTTGTGAT
Organism: Helianthus tuberosus; assembly: GCA_030545235.1. Taxonomy (NCBI): domain Eukaryota; kingdom Viridiplantae; phylum Streptophyta; class Magnoliopsida; order Asterales; family Asteraceae; genus Helianthus; species Helianthus tuberosus. The sequence continues at coordinate 1,856,656 of JARYGA010008349.1, read as the reverse complement.
AATATTCTGAGACAGAACTACCATTTTAGGAAATACAATTGAACTTTTTATATAAATTATACACAACTGAACCATCTACCTTATCGTAGGTCTCTTTCAAATCATTCCACACTTCTGAGGCAAGTTTTGAAAAAACTTGCCCCAAATACAACTCCTTGGACACAGAGTTTAATAACCAGGTCAAAACAACCGAATTGCATCTATCCCATTGGTTACTTAGGACCTCACTATCTTCAGTTTTAACACATTTCCCATCAATAAAACCAAATTTATTCTTAGCTTCTAAGGCTAATTTCATCGCACTACACCATACCCTATAGGTCTCTGTCCCTTTTAGTTTTATATTAACAATAGTTAAGCTACTCGAGTCACTAGGGTGCAAGTACAGAGGGTCTCCTATATCAAGTTTACTAATCAAAGTCTATGAAGTACCTTCACCATCATCCATGATGACAGAAACAAAAGAATATCACAAATATTCACAACAGATCACATAATATACAATCACAGAAACAAAGAAAACTAGGGCGAAGCTGAGTCAGGGACCAGATTCCAGGATCGTCACTCTATGGTGCCTGGACAAGCCTTTACTCAGGAGCCACTACCTAAACAACAACCAATAGACACAATACAACTACAAACAGAAAGAATAGAAACAAAAAACCACAGAATAATGCAACAATCATTGAAAAAATAACCACATAATAATGCAACAATTAGCACAAAAGACTCGATTAAGTGCCGGCCCGAATAGTCCGGTAACAATAATGCCTAGGACACAACTGATGTAGTGCAATGAACAAAAAAAATAGTAAAGAGTAAAAAGAATGGAAAAATCTCACAGAAGCATTTAACTCCCTCCAAGCAGCAGAACTATCTCGCAACCTTCTTGGGTTGCCAAGAACAGATCAGAAAAACACCAACAACACTTGGTCAGTTTGCCCTGAAATCTTCTTGAATTTCAGAGACCAACATAAGTGTAAAATCCCTTGAAACGACAGAGTCCTCTTCACACAAACACAAAACCCTAGCTAGGGTTTCAATCGCACAAGATCAACACCGGCACGCTTCCCAAGACCACCGATCCAGAAGATTCTTCAAGAATAGAAACCTCCGAACCTCCAATAACAAGATTTAAACCCAAATACGACGAAGAGAAACTCAGATCTAGACACAAGAGCCTAACATGGCTCTGATATCATGTACAAAAATATAAAATGACAAAAGAACAACGAACGTAGCGGCAAAACGGTGATGTAAAACTTTATTTGTAAACCAACCCCAAAATCACCCAACCGAACCCTAGATCTCACAATAATGAGATCTATGAAATACAAAGAAAACCTTCAACATATCAACACAATCTGTTGAACGATCTACAGTGATACAACTATAGAACTGCTGAGATCACAAGATCTCAGATCAACAATAAACTCTACAAGATGAATGAGACCAGAAAAATACAGAAGAAAATTGAGAGAACAATACGAAAACTCTAGAAAATATCCAGCTAACTGAGCTCTGCTTCTCTCTCTTCTTTTTATATCATCAGAAGTCCAAGTTTCATTTTAGCCCTCTAAGTTTCACTTTAGCCCTCATAATGTTTCCATACAAACCTCCAAGCTTCCACACGTTTCATACGAGCCCTTTCACATTATAAACTGCACACTTAACACCCTTGTCAATTATCAACATATTATAATAATATAACCATAAGTGTAACAACTTTTATAATCCGTTACAACAAGTTCAAAAGTGCAACTGACCATGTTTGATGTATGAATTACATATAAACATGAATTAACTATAGTACTCTTTCTAAGAACTCCAAGACTATAAAGACATTTCTCTAACATGATTGAGACCCAATCACCGAAAGATATTTCTCACCAAAATAAAGTCACTATTCTAGGACGTGGTCTCTTTAATACAAAACCAAACGCCTAAATAAGAACTTGTATTTTTATGTAACATATTCTTCTCTTGCTAATGTTAATATCTTGAAAACAGATCTAATTGTGTTTAGAATGAATGATCAACCATTAGTATAACAAAACTCTATACCTTTTATAAATATAACCTTTTAAATATAAGAAGTGGACAGAATCTAAATATTAAGAAGTGTGCTTTAAATAAGCATGTGGCATAAATTTTTTTAAAAATAGAGAAAGGATTTGACATCCCGAGTTCTCAAGGTCTTTCCTCGACACATTACGTGTTTCACAATTGTGTTTTCATAATTCGTTGCATTGTATCATGTGTACGTTTGTTATTGTTGGTGCATAAATGTCTGTTAACTTCGTCTTTATCGAGTCTTGTGTCTAGATAGGATAAATCAGTGCTCAGATGTCGGAAAATTAGGTTTTGTATGTTGATTGATCATTTCGCACGAAATGAACAAGCTATTTCGTACGAAATGAACAATTGTTCATTTCGCGCAAAATGAACTATATCCATTTCGTACGAAATGGGATATCTATATATAGTGGAGCATTGGTTGTCATTTATAACGATTTGGATTTCAGAGCCGAGGTGCTACTAAACTGTCAAGTGATCTGTAAAGCTTTGAAATCAATAAAAACAAGATAACTAGGGAGAATCAAGCTGTAATCAAGTTCGTATCATTGATTCCACCTTTGATATGGATTAAAATTCTTCTGAACGACTCGTTTAGGTCGCACAACGATCCAACAAGTGGTATCAGAGCTCAGGAGGAAGAGTTCATACCGATTCAGCTTGTTTTCACTAGATTTTCTCATTTCTACTCATTCTTCTTCACAATTTTCAAAATCTAACAGTTAAAATGGCTTGAATTTCACATATATCACGTAAAACACAGTTTTAACGAATCCTTGAAAGAATTGGACCTTAAATCGACCTTAAACCAGATCAATTTGACAAAATTGTGGCCGATATGATGATGTCAGCATCATTTCATACGAATTGAGAACTTCATTTCGCACGAAATCAACATCTGGAACTTCATTTCGCACGGAATCAACCTTGTAGACTTCATTTCGTACGAAATAGTCATCCATTTCGTACCAGAGGACTATTTAGCTTGAAGAGTGTGATTTCGTTTGACTATTTCGCACGAAATAGTCATTTCTCTTGAAAGATTATCATTTCGCACCAAGTTGGCATTTTGTTTTAAAGTCATTTTGCATGAAGATCATTTCGCTTGAGACTCATCTCGTTTGAAGATTGATTCATTTCATTTGGATCCATTTCGTTTTAAATTGTTTCTCAAATCACAAAAATTTTCTAAGTGTTTGTTGATTGTTTCAGGTACGTCAAGATGGAGGATAATTTTCTCAATCCTTTTAGTAATGTGTTTGCTTACACTAGCGGTTCAGGAGATGGCACAACCAGCAACACAAATGAAAATGCACCAACAAACCCGAGTCCGAAGAAAACCATTGCTGATTCTTTGAGTGCTGATAATGCCTACAGCACCTACAACAAACCGCCCAAGCTAATGGCCATAGAGGACTACAACCGATGGGCTAGCAGATTTGAGCAATGGCTACAGGCATTTGCATACCTAAGTTGGAAGAGTTTGAAAACTGGTTTTGACATCAGAAGAACTGACTATGAAAATTTAACTGATACTCCACAAGAGAATTTCATTGCAGAACAGAAATGCATCGCTTTACTTCATCAATCAGTGAGAGATGATATTATATCATTGATTGAATACAAAGATTCCAGAGATCTATGGGAGAAATTAAAAATGAAGTGTGTAGGTGGTGCTGAAATTGTTAAAAACAAGAAAAAGCTGTTGAGAAAAGAATTTGATCTGTTTGGGTGTTTGAAAAATGAGAGTGTGTCAAAGATGATAGAAAGATTTGGTCACTTAAAGCTGGAACTTGCAAGATATGGTATTGTGTATTCTCAGGAAGAATTGGTTGATAAACTGTTTGACTCACTGCCTGATGAGAAAGACTGGCAGTACTTTGCTTTAATGATAAAGAACACAGTGAAGTCGACTGATCTGACAGTTGATTTACTAATCGAAAGGTTGGAGAGTCATGAATTGGAGATCAGAAAAACGAACAAAGTCAATAATTCCTCGTATCAGCAAAATGTTGACTTATATTATCGAGGAAGTATGATTCCTAAAACTGTGTCTCCGAAAACTACCTTCTCAGCAGAAAATTCAAACATGTCAAATCAAGAAAGTCCAAGCAGTGGTTATCATGGAGGATCATCTTCAACTTCTCCAAGTCAATCAGTTCCGAAAAATTTGTTTCAGTGCAATATTGTTGTTGATCTAAAAAATGCACAAAACTTCAGTGAAGAATCTGCCAAGCAGCAAATGGTGTTTTTGGCATCTGCCTTGGAATCATATGAGAGCCTTGTTGCTGGAAAGATTGGAAACACCAATCTCACCAAGGAAGATTTTGATCAAATAGACCCTGAGGAGATGGAGTTAATTGATATAAGATGGTGTATGGCAAGTGCGGCCAGAAGGGCTCAAAGATTCATGGAGATAACAGGCAGACATTCCATTGGCGGACCTTCAACAATGCTTGGTTTTGATAAATTGAAGGTTACATGTTTCAAGTGCAAGCAAAAAGGGCACTTTAAACGAGAATGTCGAAATGCAGCCGCTGATGAAACAGCCAACCCCTTCCATAAAGATTATTACAAAAGAGCCATCTATCATTAAAACAAAGCAGAATCTCCCAGAATGAAGTAGATAGAAGATGCTCCCAAAGAAAAGTCGAGAGCATTAGCTGTTATCCATGACGATGAGGGATATGATTGGAGTGATGTGTTACCAGAAGAAGACACAGTGGGATATGCCTTCATGGCAAAAATTGTTCCTTGGAAAGATAGTCGATCAGAGGAAGTAAAATATGTCAACAGAAAGAGTTTAGCTTTAACAATGAAAGACAGACATTTTCGTGCATGGAAAGAAGCAAAAAGCGCGAAGAGATGGGACGCTGACAGAGAATGCTATTTAGATCCTAAGGGAAATATACTTGTGGAACCATCAACACTTCTTGTCGAGACTCTGATTGAGCAAATTACAGAAGAGGAAGAAGCAAATCAAAGATTGTGGTGGGGAAGTGATGAAGAGAAAGAAAAGGAGCTACAGTCGAAAAAGATCGATGATGGGATAATCGACACGACGAAAGAATTCACAGCAGAAAATCTGAAGAAAATGGCTGACAAAGTTCTTGCAGCGAAAGAGTTAGAGGTAGATACTAAGTCCAGAACTGAGTCAAAAAGTAAGGCCAGTTATAATGATTCAACACATGAGTCAGGTAAGAATGATAAAGCCAAAAGTGAAAGCGACTGCAAAAATTACATGAAAGACTGCAAGGTTTGTAGTACACATGCTTACCTCAGTGGTAAAAAGACTGAAGAACTGACAGAAAGAATCAGAGAAGTTGAAAATCAGATCTTAAGTCGTGACAAATTGGTAAAAGTTTCAAATGATCGAATAAAAGAGTTAACTGATAAACTTGAAAATGATAAAATTGACGTAGACCGAATCAGGAAAGAAAATGAAAAATTATTTCTTGAAAACCGTCAACTTTCTGAAAATTACGAGAAGTTAAAAAGAACGGTAAAAGATTCTGATGAAAGAAATGATAAAACATTTAAAGAGAACCTTCAACTAACAGGAGTACTTCAGTCGAAAGAAAAGCAAATCAACCAACAGTTGGATGAGATTGCTAATCTGAAGCTTCAGTTTCAGGAAGCTAAGATTGAAAATGAACGCATCAATCTGAAACTCAACAGTTACAACTCCGCAAGTTTTGTTCTTTAACATATTGTTCCTAAACCAATCGGGAAGAACAAAGCTGGCGAAGATGTTTATTCGGACGGAACTGGGGTTGGGTATCATCAGGTTCCACCGCCAGTATTAAATAATTTTTCAAAGAAAAAGTCTGGGTTGGTTAATGATAATGAAACAAATGAGGTTAAACTTCCAGAATCAATCGACGTCACATTCACTTCATCATCCGATGAAGACAGTGTTCAGTCCGAAGTTATTAAAAGCATGGTTGAAAGTGTTTTGAAATCTGAAAGTGACTCAACTGAGGATGAAGAATGTTTCTTGGACAAATATATTACGAAATCAACATCCAAAAACAACTTAAGTGAAGAACCTAATCTTGTGATGTACAAGATGTCGGGATCAGATAAGTTGTATTCGGATCTTGCATTTCCTTTGGAAAATGTGAATGTTGACAAGTTGAAAAATGTGTTTAAGTTGGTTGAAATTGATGTGTCTGAGATCGAAGGTTTGAAACATTCCAAAAGGCAGTTAAACTTTGAAAAAGATAAAGCTTACTACAAAAAACCTGTTGTACCGCCACGTTTTCTAACAACAATCAAAACAAATGGTCGGATGGTTATAAGGGTGGTAAGAATTATCAAAGAAGGAATTTTCAAAACAAGAAGTTTGTTGAGAAAAAGGTGTTTGTAAAAAGCTCGAGTTCTCATTCCGAGCAAGAATCTGAGATTTTTTCAAAATCAAATGAAGAGTTTTTTTGAAAATAAGGCCTCACAGCCTCAGACCGAAGGTACAAGTCGGGTAGCTGACACCCGTACATGCTTTAAGTGCAACAAAGTTGGACACATTGCACGAAAGTGCACCAACTTAAAGCCTAAGTCTGAAGTTGTTGAGAGTCAGAAAAGGAAAGTTGATGCAAAAGGCAAAGCTTCAATGATTGTTGAGAAGAAAGTTTTGAAAAATGAAAACACCAAGTTCAAAACTGAATCCGTAAAGAATGTGGTAACTAAAATTGACAAATTTTACAAACGGGTTGCTTCGCCTCAACAAGCATGGAAGCCAAAATTAGTTGAAAAGAAATCAAGTTCTCCAAAACCAAAGGTTTCTGAGACGGAAAAACAATCATCCTCTACCACTCCAGTAAAGATGAATGTTCCTTTGGATTACTATGAGAAACTTGAGAAACAAAAGTCTACTGCTTCTGAGAAGAAGTATGTACCAAAGAAAGACCAATCATCTGGTCAACCTCCTAAAAATGATTTCTTTCTATACAAAGAGGTTGAGATTGGGTCTGAAGAGAGCTTAAAGATGAATGACAAAAAATTTCCGCCACTTTACATTGCAAAAACTCACCTCAAAGTCAAGCTACCTGAGTCAAAAGAGGCTTGGGTGGCATCAAAATCTAACTAAGTGTTTGTGATATGTACAAGAGCTTCCAAGATCCGTTTCACGATGGATTATGGATAGTGGAGCTTCTCGGCACATGACGGGGAAGAAAACCCTACTATACGATGTTCGAGGTTTTAATGGAGGATATGTGGGATTTGCAGGAAATCAAGGTGGTCGAATAGTTGGTGAGGGTACTTTATCGAATGGTATTGTTACGTTTGAAAGAGTAAACTACATCGCCGAGCTTGAAAACAATCTTCTGAGCATTTCTTAGATCTGTGATCGTATGTATACAACGCACTTTACGGATAAGGAATGTTTGATATTGAAACCAGGATTTGTTGTTCCCGAAGAGTGGGTTATCATGAGAGCACCTAGAGACAATGATCTGTACGTGTTGGACATGAGTGTAGCAACTACTACCACGGGTCAGGCTCACTGCTTTATATTAAGAGCAATGGAAAAAGAATCACAACTGTGGTATCGAATGATGGGCCACATTCACCTGTGAAAAATGAATCACCTGGTACATAACGACTTAGTAATTGGTGTTCATGTGAAAGGTTTTCATCTTGAGGGGGAGTGCATTAGCTGTATAAAAGGCAAGCAAAAGAAGAAATCACATCCTCAAAAGAAGGTTAATTCAGTCTCAAGACCATTAGAGAGACTTCATATGGATCTTTTTGGTCCAGTGAACGTCAAAAGCATAACTGGTGATTTCTACAGTCTAGTAGTAACAGACGACTACTCGAGATTTTCGTGGGTATCATTTTTGAAGTCAAAGAATGAGACATTTGAAAGTTTGATGACATTGTTCAGAAAAATTGAAAACTTGTACCAAACTCGAATCAGAAGAATCAGGAGTGACAACGGTACAGAGTTTAAGAACAACAAGATGGAAGAGTATTGTGATGAGAGAGGTATATTGCAAGAATTTAGTGCTCCTTACACTCCACAACAAAATGGAAGAAAGAACAGGACGCTAATTGAAACGGCTAGGACGATGCTTGCTGATTCGAAATTACCTGTCAATTTTTGGGCAGAAGCAGTGTCAGCCGCTTGCTATACACTCAACCGGGTTCTTACAGTGAAGAAATTCAACAAGACATGTTTTGAGCTGATCAACAACTGCAAACCTAACCTGAAGTATCTGGAACCGTTTGGGTCTCCCTGTACAGTTCTAGAACCTTATGGAAAATTTGGTCCAAAGAGCATTGAAGGAATTTTCGTGGGTTATGCAAGTCCATTAAAAAGAGTTTTTGTTCCAAGCTTGAAGCGGATCATCGAAGCACATAATGTTGAGTGTCAAAGTTATACCATGCCACCTCAGAATCCCGGTGACTCATGGCGTTTTAATTATGATACTCTGTGGAATTCGTTCGACATAGAAGAAGAACCAGATTTCTTTGACGAGTTGGATATTCTGAGAGAATATGAAGCATCACAAGAAAGATTCCCAGTCGAGTCTTCTAGATGTCAATATCGAGCTTCAAATGACGATGAAGCTGGTCCTAGTAATGCTGGAGAACATGATGATATTCAGCAAACTCTTGACAATCAGACGGCAGTTAACGATAATCTAGAATCTGATGATAGGCCTATATTCGATCGTGGTGATTCAGATTCTGAGGGGGAGCAGATCCAGATATCAAGTCAAACAATTCCAGTCAGTGAACAAGGTGCAAATTAGAATGTCACAAATTTGGAAGGCGAGGTAGATGTTCCAGGCGAAGTGATGCCGACAACTCTTTTGTACTATCCAGAAGAGCTGATTATTGGAGAATTACAATCAGGCGTTCGCACTAGACGTCAAATTGAGCAAGTCCTTACTTGTTTTTATTCTACAGTTGCTCCGTTACAAACTGAGTTTTCACTTAGTTGTTTTATTTCGCAGATTGAGCCGCGAACATATAAGGAAGCACTAACTGAAGATTCTTGGGTCAACGCGATGCAAGAGGAGCTGAGTCAGTTTGAGAAGTTGGGAGTGTGGAAATTGGTAGACTTGCCTGATGGTCACAGGAAGATAAACACCAAGTGGGTGTTCAAGTGCAAAAGAGATGATAGAGGGGTTATTATTCGCAACAAAGCTCGACTCGTAGTCCAGGGCTTTAGTCAGCAGGTGGGTATAGATTTCACTGAAGTATATGCTCCGGTTGCTAGACTTGAAGCGATCAGAATCTTCCTAGCATTTGCATCTTGGAAAGGTTTTAAAGTTTATCAGCTAGATGTTAAATCGGCTTTTCTCTACGGGAAGGTAAAAGAGGAGGTATATGTCGGACAACCACTGGGCCTCACCGACCCAATCCACAAAGACAAGGTCTACACCAGGCCCCGAGAGCCTGGTACGAGACATTGTCTCAACATCTGCTTGCCAACAGCTTCATTCGTGGAAAAGTGGATGCCACTCTCTTCACCAAAGAAGTCGACGGACATCTTCTGATAGTTCAAAATTTGAAATGTCATCGATGGGTGAGATGAAATTCTTCTTAGGACTTCAGGTTGATCAACTGCCTAAGGGAATTTTCATACATCAGACGAAGTATGTTCATGATATCTTAGAGAAATTTGGGATGTCCGGGACTACTCCAGCTTCCACCCCATTAGCGACGAACCATGGGATAAACCCTGATCTCACCGGAGAGAAGGTAGATGAAACGTTGTATCATTCCATGATCGGATCGCTGATGTACTTGACAGCTTCAAGACCCGATATCATGTATCCAACCTGCCTCGCAGCGCGGTTTCAGTCAAGCCCCAGAGCTTCGCATATGGTGATTGTGAAACGGTTATTACCCTACCTGAAAGGAACTCCATCACTGGGGTTGTGGTATCCAAGAAAAGGAGATTTCACACTCGAAGGGTATTCTGATTCTGATTTCGGATGCTGCAAAGTTAATGCTAAATCAACAACAGCAGGGTGCCAGTTTTTTGGACAACGATTGGTCACCTGGCAATGTAAGAAGCAGACCTCTGTCGCTTTATCCACATGTGAAGCCGAGTATGTATCTGCTAGCAGCTGCTGCTCTTAGATCTTGTGGATCCAGCAACAGATGCGATATTACGGTTTGCATTTTCTTAACACCCCTATCTTTGTTGATAATGAGGCAGTGATAAATATAACAAAAAATCCTGTTCATTACGCTAAAACGAAACACATTGAAATTCGTCATCACTTCATCCGAGATTGTTTCGAGAAGAAGTTGATACGAATTGAGAAAATCCACACTGACAAACAAAAAGTTGATTTACATACCAAAGCATTTGATAAAACTCGTTTTCAATATCTCTTAAAATTGAACAGTATGAAGCTTTTATCGGTGTCGGAGGAGATTCTTGGCGTAGATGAAGGTACCACTGTAGATGACGTTGAGAAGCAATCTGCAATGGTTTGTTGATTTTTTACTTGTTTTAGTATTTAGGGGCAGGTAGGTTATATTTTCAGGAAATACAAAAATAGTAAAAAATTTTCCAAAATCCAAAAACAATAGAAAACTGAAAAAGAGCTTGTGTATAAAGGGAAAATGATAGTACATCGGCTTGACAGTTACGGTATGCTAAAGAAATGTAAAGTTTAAATGTGTTAAGCAGTCTCGCTGATGATATGCCGGTAGGTTTTTACACATTTAGTAGGTTTGTTCGGGATATAAACCTAAATCACAACTTGCTTTTTACGTGGGGAACATCTCTCGGATATATGGGTAACCCCCGAAATCTTGTTTGAAAGGCTTTATTTCTGACATACTAGGTCTTTGTACGTGGTAATATCTGGGGTATTATACCTGGACTTCTGATTTTGCAGGAGCAATAGCCTAGTCCTCGTATAATACTTTCCACAACTTTAATCATAAAGCCCGCCCTCAGCATAAAAAATGATGAAACATTGAAAAATGCTAATCATGTGCTGTTGTAAAAGAAGATCCCCAAAGGGGACCCACTAAAAGTTGAGCCATCATCTCTCTGATTTTGCGGAAGCGATAGCCTGAGCTCTCATGGTCTCAATACTTAACCCCTTACAGATATTACTAGTGTGCACTCACCTGTAAGACTGAATATAGTGGTCTGGATACGGGAGTATATTCTGAGGTGGTACACGCGTAAAAGTTAAGATCTTAAAACACTAAATTCGTATCCTGAACAGATTGAAATTTGTGTGAGAATTTAAGAGGATCAGTATATCGACAATCTAAGTGAATTGTTTAATTCTGAGTATGAAATCAAAGCTTAACGGTACTTGTGACTTGTCGACAGCTGATATGATTCCCTAACACACTCACCAAAAATTTGTTTGTAAATAGTTTACATTTACTGCATTTCATTTCTGTTTAGCATTCTAGTATAGATACTTTATTCAAAATCCAAAAAGATTTTACATTTCTGCTTTATTTTTTCGACAAACCAAAGTGGAAAGCTGATCTTCAGATTCACAAGTTTGTAGTAGATGCAGGAAGTTTCTGAGCTGGACAGAGGAGTTGGGAGCTAATTATGTTATACTTGTGATAATGAAAAAGTCAAAACAAGTTCATTAAGTTGAAACTTGTAAATTTTTAGAATAATGTTTTGAAAATGTTGAACAAAAGTCAGTTTAGCTTCGTTTCAAGTCAACCAAGGTCATTAAGTTGGACTTGGTAGACAAATTAAGTGCCTAGGGTCATTAACTTGGACCTAGATACTTAAGTGGATTACTAAAAACTGATAAAAACATCATATGAAGTCAAAAGGAGAATAGATTATAATGTCAAATTTCTGAGAAGCAGGGAACAGGTTTGATCCTGTGAAAGTAGCAAAGCAAGATCCTCATGGCTTACTCTGAACAAAGTTTGAACCAGAATTCTATCCCAGCTTATTGAAAGGGGGAATCAGATGCAGATTCTGGATCAACATTCAAGGGGGAGTTTTAAGGTTGACAAAGCCATGTTCGAAGTGCTAGCTGTTGATGCTAATAGAGATTGAAGGATGCTCACAGTGTCAAACAATTTGGAAAGAAATGACTGATCAAGACTGAAGACTCGATGCCAAAGACTTCCTCAACATCCAAGGGGGGGTCTGTTGGTGCATAAATATCTGTTAACTTCGTCTTTATCGAGTCTTGTGTCTAGATAGGATAAATCTGTGCTCAGATATCAGAAAATTAGGTTTTGTATGTTGATTGATCATTTCGCACGAAATGAAAAAGCTATTTCGTACGAAATGAACAAGTGTTCATTTTGCATGAAATGAGCTATATCCACTTCGTACGAAATGGGATATCTATATATAGTGGAGCATTGGTTGTCATTTGTAACGATTTGGATTTCAGAGCCGAGGTGCTGCCAAACTCTCAAGTGATCTGTAAAGCTTTGAAATCAATAAAAACAAGATAATTAGGGAGAATCAAGCTGTAATCAAGTTCGTATCATTGATTCCGCCTTTGATATGGATTAAAACTCTTCTGAACGACTCGTTTAGGTCGCACAATGATCCAACAGTTATATGATTAAGGAATATGATTAATGAATTGTTACATTATTTGTTAATGAAAACTTAAGACCAACCTAGGTTTCATAACTTCGTTACAAGTGTTCTTGACGAAGATAGTCCTCATCACATAATGTTCATGACGAAGATTGATTCTTCGCCATCATCCATATTGACTCTTTGTCATCATCAGCCAACCGACGAAGATTGATTCTTCGTCGAGAGTGTTATTCGCCGAGATAGGCTTAGGCCCAAATGAAACCCAGTAACGCTGTTCTCACTATTTAAACGTAAATCTGCCTAACCCTAAATCCTCCTCCTCAATTGTGAACGTCGTCAGCGCTATTCATCTCTCTCGAAGCCTTTCTTGCATTCTCGTGACTATCTCGTCGATCAGTTAGCACTTCACCACACTTTATGTGTTTAATGATTGTTTTGTGAATGATTGTTTGGGGCGCTTGGGATCTACTGTGGCTATAGGATTTGTTAGAAAACCATACTTCCATATTGTGTAAATTAGGGTTTCGATACTTCGTTGTTTAATCTGAGAACGTAGAACATGCATGATAAGGATCCAATAGCTTACATTCGTTCACGTTCACTGTAAAGTTCAATAATTCTGCTTGTCGAATCTATATTATGCCATCTGTTGTATATGGTCATTGAATAACCGAGATTGTGACATTGAGCATGATGATTGTTTAGGGTTACTTATGATTAATTCATGAAAATTAAGGACAACTGTTGCTATGAATTGTGTATGATCATGATTAATAACTGATTGAATAAGATGGTTGGACCCATTTCAAAATATGGAATGTGATTACGGGAAATATGGGAGAACAGTTACCAACAAGGCATGAAACTGAATCTTCTGAATCTTCGTCATGACGAACTATCTGAGTCTTCATCACAAGTCTGTCGTAGAACTATAATCCTTCGTCGGAGATCTTCGTCACAGTAGTGGATGACGAACTCTGATCCTTCGTCGGGGGATCTTAGTCATGAAGTTGAACGACGAAGCATGGATCTTCGTCGGGATGCCATTTGAGAACAAATTAACAGAACGATTAATATAACATATAATGTGTTTGATGTGAATGTTGGTTACACGATTTCGTTTGTGCTTGATGACAACACTAGTTGGAAATGAGGAAACTTGTATGTATTAATGTGAATAATCACTTCAACTGTTGAATGTTATTGCGTGTTATGCACGTGGAATGTGGACTAGCATGAAAACTGAGTATTTACTACATATCATACAGTGTTTTTATGTTGTATGCAAACTGTAAAAATGCTTTACCTAGTTGTTTATGAAATTGATAAGTGTTGTTGACCACGGTAGGGTTGATTGATTAACTGGAAAGGGTAGCTAAATAAACCGAGCAAATCTAAGGTGAGTTCACTGCTCTTTTTCCAAGCATGCGTCCCGGGGAGGGACATCTGGTAAACGTTCCGGTGAGAAATGTCGGGTAATTGGGTTTGACTGGAATGTTAAACCTGGGATGTTGGTTAATACACTAATTTCTATCATTAAGTCCCATCATATACCGATTGGTTGCCGGGGAGGCAACGGGGTTATTAGTTGATAACGCTTTTAGGTTTGGCACCCTCACACTATACCGGGGAGGACGGTCGTGAACTAATTACCTTAACCACTTGACCAATGTTTGATAGAGCATTGGGGAAGGGCAAATAATCTGGAGCCATCTGCGGTAATCGAGTTATTAACAACATCTAATCTCTTAAATGTTTTATACTTTTATCTGGTAACTAAAACGTGTTAACAAACTTTGAACTCACCAGCGTCGTCTGATACACTTGTCTGCATGCTTGCAGGTTGTTAGATTCATGGTTGTGGAACCTGCCATCTGGGAGTTCTGGAGTGGTCATGGGTCGGGTCTCTTGGATACATGTTTCATTGGTTTTGAACACTTGTCTGAAATAGTTGATTAACGATTTATATTATGCTTCCGCTGAACTTTTACTTTGGTTTTAACTTATGATTTGGAACTATATTATGAAATGAATGGAATGTTTTATTTAATAGCTTATTATAGTTCGATGTGATTAGTGGTTGGATCCTGGTACGTCACACATCCCGCGGTTTCCGCATGTGGTGTTTTGGGGGTGTGACAGTTTGGTATCAGAGCCACTAGTTATAGTGAACTTGGTTTTAAAAATATTTTTATAAAACCAGACTATAACCGAACAGTTCTGAATACGTGAATACGACCATGACACTCAGCTCCAGATTGCAAGGTTCGTCTTTTTCACCTGTTGCATACATTACTTGACTAGTACACATTTGTTTATGATGTAGCGTATGAATACACACTCGTCACTATAGCATGATTACATGAATTGCTTGCTTACATTATGATGCATTGATAGTTTGTCATAGTCTTTGGATTTCTATGATCTTATCATTTTGATAACCTCCGTCGACATCTGAGTTTGATGAACCATTTGACATGAGTTAGGAGGAGCTGAGATGAGCATGCAAATCACAATATTATTGTGGGTGCACACATAATAATAATGTGGGGTGCATGTGAGTCCTAGTGAGGCTTAACAAGTGAAAAAGGGGTTCTGATTCGTTATTCAATCAATGAGAAACATAACAAATCTATAGGAGTCATAGCAGTGATTGTTTCCTACTCGAACGTGATCTTTTCACTCCTCTCTGAACCCTTACGAATCTCAATGCTATCGAGTATTACCTGAACACCCATCTGAATGCCTAGCGAACTGTGTAGAATGTTAGGTGCTTGTACAAACATCCCTGAGTTGGATGTCGCAATGTAAAATGATTGGTCTATACCTTTCTCACCCCTCTTCGTTTGCTGGAACTCAATGTATTGACGTCTTAGATCCCGAAGTGCGATCACTTCTGCAACACTCTCGCAACATACCGTGTATTACGCAATCAACTTGCAAGATCGATGGACAAGAGGATGATCGTAGTACCTTACCGACCTCAGTAATAGGACGACCCTGATTACCGACAACGAACACCAGCAAAATTGACTTCAATCGAATCCTTAACCCTAGTCAGCGATTTATGGGAGTCAACCCTTACGAATCAATCGGGGAATAAGCGGTGACAATTGACTATAGTGTGGAATGTGTGACTGCCAGCACAATGAGTAGCGCCTTAGGACGTGACACGAAATGTGAAAAGATGGATCTTGTCGATGAAAGATCGTAGGGCTCCGTGGCAGGCAACGACGTTAGAAGCAATAGTCACGGCAACATCAAGGTACTCGTAATCGTAGCCTACAGTATGGAAATGAAGGTGCCTACGACATAGATTGGCCGTTGTTAAATCAAGACGACAACAACCAAGGGAACGACGGCAGTACTGGAAATTCTCGTAACGAAAACAACAACACTGGAAATGATGCTCGTGGAAAGGGGCATTTAGGATTGGCATGGGCGACGCCAGGATTATAGCAACATGGTGGCCTGCACGTTCTTGGTAACTAATCGTCTCGTCCCTGTTCTGTTCAACCCTGATACTTCTTGAAACTGAACTTGTTGTGGAATTGGCTGATGGCAAGTCAATTGAAGCCTCATATGTTCGTTGGGATGTGAACTCGACCTTGTGGGACAAGTGTTCGACCTCGACCTTCCTTCTGATATCCTTGATAGTTTCGATGCTGTAGTTAGTGTGGACTGGTTATCCAGATATCGCGCAGATATACCCTGTGAGAAGAAAATTTTGCGTCGCTATATGCTCTAAAGTGTTAGAGTGGTGTAAAGGTTAGCATCATATCAGCAATGAAAGCCCAGAAAGCGTCTACGGAGGGATTACCATGCTATGTTAGCAACCATTACTGATGTTAAGGCTAAGGAAAAGAGGATCGAGGATCCACCAATTGTTCATGATTCCTCTCGGTGTGCTACCTGAGGAACTTTCAGGTTTACTTCCACAACTGTTAGGCGGAATCTCAGTTTGATCTCACGCCAGAGGCAGCCCTGATTACTCGTACTCCTTACCGTTTTGCACCAGGAGGGCTGCAAGAACCGTCTAATCAACTACAGGAACTGTTGGACAGGAGTTTTGTCAGACCTAGTTTTTTTTTCCCTTTGGGGAGCCCCAGTTATATCCATGAAGATAGGCCTTTTCGTATGTGTACTGATTATCGAGAACTCAACAAGGTGACAGTCAAGAACCGTTTGCCTCGACCATGTATTGACAACCTGTCGACCCGTTGCGAGGGTCAAGCTCCCATTCGAGGATTGACTAACGAACGAACTATCATCC
The DNA here is from genome assembly GCA_030545235.1 of Helianthus tuberosus. Classification (NCBI taxonomy): domain Eukaryota; kingdom Viridiplantae; phylum Streptophyta; class Magnoliopsida; order Asterales; family Asteraceae; genus Helianthus; species Helianthus tuberosus. Next base: position 1,839,788 of record JARYGA010008349.1, on the reverse strand, counting down.
GACGGAAGTTCAAGGGGAGAGTGTTCCTAAAATGGCATACCGAATGCAGTGCGGCATTTACTACCTTTTACTCCATGACCTTTGGGTTAATCAGCACACCATCAGCTTTATGGATCACATGAATCGAGCGTGTTTATAGAGGACATTTTTAATCACTTCCATGAAAAAAAAACACCATGGGCGGCATCTGTATCTTAGGGCTCCCAAGGGAGGAGCCACTCCACGCGATGTCTTGTTAAGTGTAACCTCTGGGTTCGAGAGGTACATATTTTTCTTGGTCGCGTAGTCAACGAAGTGGGGATACACATGGATCTCGCTAAGATCCATATTACTAGAAACTGATCGACACCAAAGAGTCCTTCAGGGATACAACAATTTCTTGGTTTCGCTAGATGCTATCGCAGATTCATCGCAGGATTTTCGAAGATTTCGCAGTCTTAATCTCTTTACTACAGCAGGGTGTTCTGTATTCGTGGGAGATAAAACAGGAGGACGTCTTTTCAACTCTCGAGTCCCAACTCAACAACGCATTAAGCATCGTCTTTACCCGAGAGTACGGGTGATCTAGTGGTATAACGTGATGGTTCGAATCAGAGTACCAGTTACACGCCGATGCAACACGAGAAGTTGATGGCTTACGTGGTGGAGTTACAAGAAGAATTGCATGAGTCACAACCTGCGTTGGAAACCATGGTGTTGGGATTGAACCCTACCAGAGGAACAGATAATGTAAAGCCAAAACCAGGTCACAACAGTGGATTCACAATAAGCAGCAGTTTACACTTTGCTCTTCCCTTGAAAGTGATTTATAACAACTGATGGTCTCTATCTGCTGCTCATATTCAACTGCTGCTGTCCTTTCAACTGCTGATGAAAACCCTAAAGTATCCAACAACTGCTGGTCCTATCTACTGATGGTAAAGCACTGCCCAGTCAAGGACTGATCAACCTTGAGGAAAGCACTGACATTAAAGGAGAGCAGCTGTTTAGTGAAATATCTGTTTTATGTATAGTCAGTGGTTAGGTTAGCAGTGTTTGTGTAAGGACAGTAGATACAGGTTGTTAGGCTGTTAGACGTCGCTTTCATGGTGACGTCAGCTGAGATACCTCAGTGGTTTGGTTTGCCTATAAATGTAACAGTACCCTGTACTGTTACATTTGATTGACTGAGCGAGTTCTTTTCCTCATGTCTAATCCTTTCATCTTGTGTGCAACCTACCTTGGGGCATCAGGCTGAGGGGGAGTATAGTTTGTAAGCATGACTGTAATCTTTTGCTTTGATTTGTAATCTTTTGACTCTATGAAGCAATTTCCAACCCCTTCTTCTCAAAAATCTCCAAAATCTTTCTTCGTTATTCTCCGCAACAATGACAAAATCAAAACCAAAACCTAAATCACCATCACCTTCCAAAGAGGTCGCTCAAACGGCCGAAGAACCCATCGAAATACCTTTCAAACAATCTCACAATTATTTAGGTTTACTCACAAAACCCAAAGACAACCACACCTTCGATTCCATCATTGATGCAATAACTGGATCAAAGTACAAAACTTTGTTGACAGTAAATGCTCCCATATATCTGCAAACCCAGAGAGAGTTTTGGAAAAAGGCGACGCTTGAAAAACAAGACGATAAAGTCATTGCCATTAACTCCTCGATACAGGGAAAAGCGATCAAAATCACACCACAATCGATATCAGAAGTCTTCATACTCGATGATCAGAACGGTAAAACCTCTTTTGACAAAAACGAGTTAAAAGCTGATTTTCTGAAAAGGGGTTATGCAGAAGAATCAAAGGTAGATACCCTACAAAAGGGTTATTTTCCATCTGCACCCAGGTTTTTATTTCACACACTCTTGATGTGTGCCTCAAATAAAACAACATCTTTTAGCGAAATACCATTGAAAATTCAATGCCTGGGTTACGCTATTTTGAATAATAAGGACTACAACTACTCCCAGGAGATTTTCAATGACATGGTGAAAAACGTTGAAAGTAAAGCATTTTTACTTTTTCCAAGAGTTTTGAGTTACTATTTTGAACAAAAATTTGCAAAGGAAAATTTAAATTTGCTAAAACAAGGTGTTCATTGTCAAATAAAAAGCTTAACAAAAGAAACATTTTCAAGGATGATGGCACCAATAAAAACAAAAGCAGGGGTACCTGAGCAGATTTTAGTGGTTACAACTGCTCCTCAGGTATCAGCTGCTGAGCCCACTGCTCTAGGTGATCATAGCAGCACAACCACTGCTTTGAAACCCACACCTGTCATAACCAAAAAGACCAAAAGAAAAACATCCAGAAAACCCACTAAGCCCAAAACAAAGGCAACTCTGGAAGATGAGATCCCAGAGGAAATGCCTGTGACAACACAAAAGTCACCACAAACCACTGCTGCTACTTCCTCACAGCAGTTGGAAGAAAGATCTCAACCCTTGCCTAAAACTCCTCCTGCATCCTCACAAAAGGATCAGGTTGTAAGCACAGGGACACCACAATATGAAGCTCTGAATCCACTCGGATCCATCTTCCTCAGTCCTGATCCCAAGGACATGCCTCTTTCAACTCCCATCCCCTCACCAATAATAATGCCACAATCCATGCTACCTTTGTTGCATGCAGCTGCTATAGCTCAGACACAAACCAGTTCCTCTCTATCACCTGTCACTGAGAGTATACCCCCACAAGTGACTGGGTCTGATGCTACTACTCCTGCTATCCCAGCAACAATTGAGGAGGTTACACCCCCTGAGTTACAAGTAACTCTCGGTGGTAGTTCAAGTGGAGCAGCAACTACAACTGGTGGATCAACAGATCCTCAGTTGGACAGTTGTTTCATAAATAAGACTCCCTTGAAGGCAATTTCTTCCATGGCAACTTCGGTAACCACCAGTGAGTTGGATCTAACCACTGGTACCATCAAAGGTTTATCGAGTGCTGAAGAAAGAAGTCCCCAGTACCAAGAAAAAGGGGCATCAATGGGTGATTTTTGGGACTCAGTTCCTAAGTCAAACATTGATATAACCACTACTAGTGGGGATTCAGATGATCCTACTAAAGTAGGTGATGATTCAAAATATCAGGAATTGACGGGCAGAGTTGACAAACTTGAAGAATCAGTTGCTGAAATAAAAGAGATGGTGCAAGAGATTTTAAAAGCTCAGAAAGCACAAGCCACTGCTGTTCCTGCTCAAGCACCTGCACAACATGCATTTGCTGAAAATGAGCTTTGGAATATTTTTCAACCCATGCTTGAAGCACAGCAACTTATGGCTGACAAAAAGCATGCCATTCAAGTACAAATGCTGACCAACATGGTTGAATCAAGGTTCAAGGACACTCAAGCAGATATCATGGCTATAAAGGCAAGCATTCAAAGTGTCTCTGGCAAAGCTCCTTCTTCCATATCATTTCTTGATAACCCCCCTACAGATAATGCCAAAAAGGGGGAGAATATCAAGCTGTTGAGAAAAATGAACACGAAGGGAATAGAGCATGGCCTCCATATTGAACCTGAAAAAGAAAAAGAAAAGCAGGTCTCAAAACCTGTTAGCCAAACAGCTGATACAGCAGCAGTTACAAAAACTGCTGCAGCAGCAGTTACAAAAACTGCTGTCAGTAGCCAAACAGCTGCCATGTCATCAACATCTTCAACACACACCACTCTACCACACACCATCACAACTACTACTCCACCATCATCATCTACAATCACACCATCACCACTGCCTCCTGTATTAAAACAGAAGACAACATATGTTACAACATCTGTTGTAATGACAACAGTGATTGAAACACAAGTTGTCTCAACCACTGTCAGTCAATCATTGCCACAAACCACTGCTATTCAATCTACCACCACTGATCCACCCAAAACATCATCTGCTCCTTCTTCATTAAAAAGGAGAAGGAATCTCATATCAGATGATGATTCACCACCTTCATCACCACCTCTTTCATCCCCTGCTCAAAAGCAGAAGACATCTGCTGACATATCAGCAGTTGTAATGACAACAGATGTTGAGACACCAGTTGTTTCAACAGCTGTTAGTCAGTCATCTTCAACTGTTCCCACCAGCCTTGCATCACAACCTCCTAAGCTTTACAAACGAAAAAGAGAAACAACTCAGGACACTGATGAAAAGTATGATCCTGTTGCTGCTAAGAATCCACTGGAATTAGAAGCTGTGAAAAATGAGATGAAACAATTTTACACTGAAGATGATCCTTCGAAAAGGAAATTTCCTTCTCTCATAGGTTTCATAATTCCAGAAGACATGGATGAATACCTTGAAATGAAAGTAAGACAAGCAAGGATAAGAGCCAAACTTGAATGCAAGAATCAAGGCAATGAAGCTATTTTGAAAAGAAGAGAATTCCTGCTCAACAAGGTTAAACAAATAAAAGAATATGCAAGTGATTTGAACAAGGAAATGTCAAGCATATCTCCTGAAGCAGATCAACAAAATGAATTGAGGAAGGAATATCTTGCATACATAATGAAAGAGAAGTTCTATCCTGCTGAAGAAACAGATTTCAAAGATTGGCCAATAATTGCATTAAAGCATGAGGCAAAAAGAGTTGAAAAGGTTAACAATGATCCAAGAAAGAAGAAGACAGCTCCAAATTGGAATAAATACAAGAAGCTCATAGCTGATCTTATTTCTGAATACAAGAGAAAGAAGCAGGAGTTGGTAGATGCAAGAGTGGATTCTGCAAGTGCCATAGCCAAATGGACCAAGCAGCAAACAGACGAAGCTTATGAAAGACTTAGGAAAAGGAGGGACACTCCTAAAAAGTCTGACTACAAAAAGCTGAAGGAACAGGTCAAGACCTTTGAAACACAGATCAGCACAGCAGAAGCCTTTGTTACAAGGTTGAGAAAAGAAAGGAAGGAAATGCTGACTGTTGAAAAAGAAAGACTTAAAGAAGATGATCTGATTGAAGAAGCTACCAAGAAATTGGCTTCAGATAAAGAAAATCTAGCAAAACTACAAAACCTTGCAAAAAGGGTCAAAGTAGTAAGCAAACCATCATCAGCAGATATCACAGACAGTGAGCTTGATCAACAACAGAAACAAGAGCTACTTGACAAAGAAGTTGCAGAAGATATAGCTGCAGCAAACAAAGTCATAGAAGAAGCTTTTAAAAGAATGTCTGAAGTTCAAGATACTGCTTTACAGTTTTTCTCAAGGCCATATGCATCAAGCTCATCAGGAAATAAATCTCTCCCAAGAAACCCATTTGGTTTAAAAATACTAAAGTGGATGTCTGATCAAAAGACCCACGTATTGACCTTGGTCAGAACCAATGGAGAAGTGAGGCATATATCAAGGAATCAAGCACTAGGCCTGGGTGTTGAAGATCAACTAGATCTCCTTGAGCTTACACTGTGCAGGGATGAAGATGACCAGAGTGCAAAGGAATTTGAAGCTGAATTCAAAGAACAAGCTAAGGCACTCTTGATGAGCAATAAAGGTCCTGAATAATGAAAGGTTTTGGCATTATCTGTTCCAGGGGGGAGATTGTTGGGATTGAACCTTACCAGAGGAACAGATAATGTAAAGCCAAAACCAGGTCACAACAGTGGATTCACAATAAGCAGCAGTTTACACTTTGCTCTTCCCTTGAAAGTGATTTATAACAACTGATGGTCTCTATCTGCTGCTCATATTCAACTGCTGCTGTCCTTTCAACTGTTGATGAAAACTCTGAAGTATCCAACAACTGCTGGTCCTATCTACTGATGGTAAAGCACTACCCAGTCAAGGACTGATCAACCTTGAGGAAAGCACTGACATTAAAGGAGAGCAGCTGTTTAGTGAAATATCTGTTTTATGTATAGTCAGTGGTTAGGTTAGCAGTGTTTGTGTAAGGACAGTAGATACAGGTTGTTAGGCTGTTAGACGTCGCTTTCATGGTGACGTCAGCTGAGATACCTCAGTGGTTTGGTTTGCCTATAAATGTAACAGTACCCTGTACTGTTACATTTGATTGACTGAGCGAGTTCTTCTCCTCATGTCTAATCCTTTCATCTTGTGTGCAACCTACCTTGGGGCATCAGGCTGAGGGGGAGTATAGTTTGTAAGCATGACTGTAATCTTTTGCTTTGATTTGTAATCTTTTGACTCTATGAAGCAATTGTTTATCAAACTATTTTCTCCTTTGATTGTGTTTACAAAGTTTGTTTTCATTTCCGCTGCACCTAACATGTTTTCATATTCATTGATCATTCATTTTCAAACAAACAAACACTATCATGAGAGCCTCCGATCCTAACACATGGTCTTTGGATTTAAGTTGGAGGCATTACTTGGACGGTACCAAATGCACTACTTAGACCGATCACAAGGGCCTCTCGTGTACCCTTGTTTCGAAAGAGCTAAACATGTGATGGCATTGTTGGATGGAACCTTTGAATGACTTCGACTGTGAAACCTGGACGTGTACGAGCCTCGCGGCACACCATCGACTCTAACCTACCTGATCAGATTCGCCCTGTTCGAACCGAAGCACTGAAGGAAGAGAATTTTCAAGTTGAGTCCATGCAGGGCATGGAGGAGCAACTTTTGGCAAGTCGGACGATATTCGCTACTTCATGGAACGAATATGGATCCCACTATACGGCAACTGTGGGGAACTTGTGTTGAGCGAAGCACACCAGCCTCGATATTCTAGTCATCTGGATTTGGATAGGAGATATTAGGATCTATAATCTGGTGCTGGCAACCGGGCATGAAGGTCCAAATAGCAATGTATGTGAACGATGCGTGGCTTGTGCAGAAGTCAAGGTGGAATATCAGAAACCTTCTGGTTTGCGTCAACAACCAGAAACACCCATTGGGAAATAAGGACAGACTGCCACAGATTTTCTCACTAGTCTACCTAAAACCCGACACGGAGACGATCAGCTGGGTGATCGTTGATTGTCTCATGTAACCAGTACACTTTCTTGAAATCAAGGAAAAATTGACAAGTCACTGTATACTGTGAGTAATTACATGTGAAGGGCGGTTTTTAGGCATGGAGTGCCAACTCCTGTTACCTCTGATTTTGATCTATACCTGATTTATGACAGGTAGTACACGACACCCTTGGCTCACGTCTAGGCATGAGCATTGCTTATCACCGTAGGACAAACGGTCAGAGTAGACGAACCATCTTGACACTCAAAGACATGCTGTGAGCATGTGTGTGATTGACTTTTGTAAATTGGAAGGACATTTATCTCTGGTTGAGTTCTACTGCTGCAGTTACCATTCTAGTATTCAGACAGCTCCGTTTGAAGCATTGCATGGACGATAATGCCAATCTCCTTGTTGGACTAAGGTGGGTGACAACCTAATCACAGGTCTAGGGCTTGTACTCGAAACTCTTGGGAAGATTGTTTAGATCAGAAATCGTTTGGCGGCAACGCGTGACCGCCAGGAAATCTGATAAGCCAAGGAAACGTTGGGAGTTTGCTGCGGGCGAACGTGTCATGATTGAAAGTCTCACCCTGGGAGGGTGCGGTGCGCTTTGGAAAGCGTGGCAAGTTGAATTTACGTTATGTTAGGCCATTCAAAACTTTGGAAAGAATCAGTGACATGGTCTACAAACTCGAGTTACCTGACGAATTGGGTAACGTTCACGAGGTCTTTTATGTCTCGAACCAAAGGAAGTGGTTGTCCGATGAAACACTTGTGATACCCTTGCAGTTTGTCGAGGAACCTATCGAAATTATGGACCGGGAAGTCAAGGTCCGTAAGCATAGTCGAATCCGGATCGTGAGAGTTCGTTGGAACTCAAGGCGTGGACCGGAGTTCACGTGGGAACGCGAAGATCAGATGAAGCTCAAGTATCCTCACCTTTTCCCAACTGAATAATCTAAACCGGTTGTAACTGATGAATTTTGGGACGAAATTCCCTTTCAAGTTGGGGATGATGTGGCACCTGGGGAAAATCCACAATCATCATGATCTGATGCCTTGCTACTTTAGATTACTTATCAAATTTTGGGACGAAATTTCTTTCAAGTTGGGGATGATGTGACATCCCGAGTTCTCAAGGTCTTTCCTCGACACGTTACGTGTTTCACAACTATGTTTTCATAATTCGTTGCGTTGTATCATGTGCACGTTTGTTATATGATTAAGAAATATGATTAATGAATTGTTAATTTATTTGTTAATGAAAACTTAAGACCAACCTTGGTTTCATAACTTCGTTACAAATGTTCTGGACGAAGATAGTCCTTAGTCACATATTGTTCACGACGAAGATTGATTCTTCGCCATCATCCATATTGATTCTTCGTCATCATCAGCCAACCGACGAAGATTGATTCTTCGTCGGGAGTGTTATTTGCCGAGATGGGCTTAGGCCCAAATGAAACCTAGTCACGCTGTTCTCACTATTTAAACGTAAATCTGCCTAACCCTAAACCCTCCTCCTCAATTGTGAATGTCGGCAGCGTTATTCATCTCTCTCGAAGCCTTTCTTGCATTCTCGTGACTATCTCGTCGATCGGTTAACACTTCACCACATTTTATGTGTTTAATGATTGTTTTGTGAATGATTATTTGGGGCGCTTGGGATCTACTGTGGCTATAGGGTTTGTTAGAAAACCATACTTCCATATTGTGTAAATTAGGGTTTCGATACTTCGTTGTTTAATCTGAGAACGTAGAACATGCATGATAAGGATCCAATAGCTTACATTCGTTCACGTTCACTGTAAAGTTTAATAATTCTGCTTGTCGAATCTATATTATGCCATCTGTTGTATATGGTCATTGAATAACCGAGATTGTGACATTGAGCATGATGATTGTTTAGGGTTACTTATGATTAATTCATGAAAATTAAGGACAACTGTTGCTATGAATTGTGTATGATCATGATTAATAACTGATTGAATAACATGGTTGGATCCATTTCAAAATATGGAATGTGTTTACGGGAAATACGGGAGAACAGTTCCAACAAGGCATGAAACTATTAAGGTTCAGGTCGACGAAGGTTCAGGACGACGAAGGTTCAGGTCGATGAAGAATCATCTGAATCTTCGTCATGACGAACTATCTAAGTCTTCATCACAAGTCTGTCGATGAACTATAATCCTTCGTCAGAGATCTTCGTCACAGTAGTGGACGACGAACTATGATCCTTCGTCGGGGGATCTTTGTCATGAAGTTGAACGACGAAGCATGGATCTTCGCCGGGATGCCATTTGAGAACAAATTAACAGAACGATTAATATAGCATATAATGTGTTTGATGTGAATGTTGGTTACACGATTTCGTTTGTGCTTGATGACAACACTAGTTGGAAATGAGGAAACTTGTATGTATTAATGTGAATAATCACTTCAACTGTTGAATGTTATTGCGTGTTATGCACGTAGAATGTGGACTAGCATGAAAACTGAGTATTTACTACATATCATACAGTGTTCTTGTGATGTATGCAAACTGTAAAAATGCGTGACCTAGTTGTTTATGAAACTGATAAGTGTTGTTGACCACGGTAGGGTTGATTGATTAACTGGAAAGGGTAGCTAAATAAACCGAGCAAATCTAAGGTGAGTTCACTACTCTTTTTCCAAGCATGCATCCCGGGGAGGGACATCTGGTAAACGTTTCGGGGAGGAATGTTGGGTAATTGGGTTTAACTGGAATGTTAAACCTGGGATGTTGGTTAATACACTCATTTCTATCATTAAGTCCCATCATATACCGATTGGTTGCCGGGGAGGCAACGGGGTTATTAGTTGATAACGCTTTTAGGTTTGGCACCCTCACACCGTACCGGGGAGGACGGTCGTGAACTAATTACCTTAACCACTTGACCAATGTTTGATAGAGCATTGGGGAAGGGCAAATAATCTGGAGCCATCTGCGGTAATCGAGTTATTAACAACATCTAATCTCTGAAATGTTTTATACTTATATCTGGTAACTAAAATGTGTTAACAAACTTTTAAATCACCAGCGTCGTCTGATACACTTGTCTGCATGCTTGCAGGTTGTTAGATTCATGGTTGTGGAACTTGCCATCTGGGAGTGCTGGAGTGGTCATGGGTCAGGTCTCTTGGATACATGTTTCATTGGTTTTGAACACTTGTCTGAAATAGTTGATTAACAATTTATATTATGCTTCCGCTGAACGTTTACTTTGGTTTTAACTTATGACTTGGAACTATATTATAAAATGAATGGAATGTTTTATTTAATAACTTATTATAGTTCGATGTGATTAGTGGCTAGATCCTGGTACGTCACACATCCCGCGGTGTTTCCACATGTGGTGTTTTGGGGGTGTGACAAAGGATTTATGGTATCTATCTATGGTTGAGCAATGTATAACATCTATCTATACTTACGGTTACATTTTCAATTTGACTGCAATGATTTACGGTTACATATTTAAGAGATTGTCAAGTTTTATTCGTTTTGTTTTGATGAAGTGCTCGAAAGAAGGAGCTGAAGAACAAGCAGAAGGAGGAAGAGAGGCGTCGTAAGGAAGAGGAGAATGTATAATGATAGATTGTTGTTTTGATGATAGTTTGGTTCGTAAGCCATTTTAAACATACTAACAACATCTATATAGGTGACGGAGTTGTTGGAGATGATAGCGCAAAAAAGAATTCCGATCTTTAGAAGGTATTCTTTCGTATGATTTGCTAGGGTTTTATGACATGTTTTGGATTCGAAGTTTTAATTATGATTCTGTTTGAATGGATGTACAATACGGTTTATGAATGTTTACAAGTAGATTTTGGCTAGCAAGAAGTAGCTCTGTAGGTAGGATTATGATTTATGAAGTATGTTAATGATCTAAATGTGGAAAAACTTGCTCGTGTAAGTTTAATCGAACAAATTCGTGTTCGTTAAAGAAGAACATAAGGCTGATACATCTGTTGTTATGAACAGATGTTAGAAAATAAAACGGTGGTTGATACATCTATTGACTTTGGTCAACAGATGGATGAAAACAGATGTTTAAAACCATTGTTGGGTTAAAACAATGTTTTGTGGAGAAAAAGGTGGTTAAAACCGCTGTTGGGTTAAAACAGTGGTTTGAAACCACTGTTAGGGTTAAAACAGTGTTTTTTGGAGAAAACAGTGGTTGAAACCACTGTTGGGTTAAATTGGTGGTTTAAAACCACTGTTGGGTTAAAACAATGATTTTTGGAGAAAAAAGTGGTTGAAACTGCTGTTGGGTTAAAACAGTGCTTTGAAACCACTGTTAGTGTTAAAACAGTGTTTTTTTAGAGAAAATAGTGGTGGAAACCACTGTTGGGTTAAACTGGTGGTTTGAAACCACTGTTGGGTTAAAACAGTTGTTTGTGGAGAAAACAGATGTTTGAGACCACTCTTGGGTTAAAACGGTGGTTTGAATTTGGTCGAATAATACGGTTTCTTTAATCCCTCTCTTTTAATTTTATAACCATTGTATTGAATAATACTCTACCATGTTTATAGATTGTTTATGGTTTATGGATGAAAAGTCAAAGATTAGTTAGTCTGCTACAATAAGGTTTCTCACTGTTCATTTTGTTAAAGGCATTTTTTTTCATTTGGGTATTGATGAAATAATCGTGATTAGGAAAAATACTTTTTTTTTAAATGAAATAACGTGAGAGGGAGATGTAAGATAATTTTGCTGAGCTGTATGCCATCATCAAGGCTACAGAAAAGCTCGAAAAAGCGTATGTTCGAGATATTATTCCATCAGCTGATTATGAACTCGAGTGTCAGAAACTCATAGCACATTCTAAGACTTTATCATTAACACTAAAATATGTTATCCCCAGTATCGAAAGGTTTCATGATACTTACAAAATGGACTGCCCGGCGGCAATGAACCGCCTGATAATCTCTGTTTTGCCTACTACAGTGGAGCACAGGGCAGCTGCCGCAGCCTCTGGGGTGACCTCTGTTGCGATTGTGAGTTCTCTAATGAAAAATACAAGGTTCGTCTCAAATACAGAAGATGTCTGCTAATATCTTACATGGTTACCCTGGAATGTGTTTTTAAGTTAAAGATTCACATGATATATGTGTTTTGACAGTTCACACGAATTAATATATTATAAATCTTTCATTGCAGTTTTTAATGGAATATAAATTTTGTTTGATTGTTGATTTGTTAATAGGTTTTGCAGCAGCATGCCTATGTAAAATTATGTAAAAACTCAAGTATGCAGGTTTTTTTGGGATTATAATCTTTCCATCTTTATATTATTTTGTTACTTTACGAGATTTTTAACATGTATTAGGTGGAAGGCGTTGGCATTTGGCAATGACGCTAAATACGTCGCTAGAATCTAAGTTACAAAGTGCAGCACCCCATGGGGAGGTTAGTTAAGTTAATTTATAGTAAGTGCAGTTATCGCTGTAGTTTAACAGGTCAAAATATGTGATTTTTAACATAACTCAAAACGAACTCGCTAAGGATAATTTGCCCTCAACGAATCTTTTTTCTTTTAGTTTCTTATAATTCTTTTACAAGTAAATCAAGTATTATATGCTATTTTAGAAGAAAAAAAAGTATTGTCTGTCAGGGTTGATTAAAGCATGGTTTAGAGAGTTGCCATGTGGGGTGCTTGACTGCTGCAATAATTGAAGGCTAAAATACTCTTCTTAGAAATTTGCTGGTAATTATCTCTATTGCTGAAATATAGAAAGCCATACATAAGATTGGATGTCAATGGGTAAATGGGTCAATTTGAGACTTATAAATGTGTTCGGGGGATGGTCTTCATATGTACATTTATACCTATAGGAGAAAAAAAATGATGATTTTCAAGTCAGGGACGTAATGGTAATTAAGGCCTTCATATGCCACCTACATGTCCTATGATTTAACTTAATTAATTTGGTGACGTTTCATCCAAAATATATTATTTTCTATTTTACGATACATAGTTAGAGATGTCGAGTGTCAAATAGTACAATCTTTTGTAGGTGTTCGCTTCTTTTGCTTCTTTCGTTACTCATGTAGCCTTCCTTTATTTTCTTCTAGCTTATTAGATAGCACGGATCAAAACGGGTTGTTTTATAATGTTTTATCTTTATTTTAATTTAAAAATTATATGGCATATCGTTGTAGTTGGCTGAAGGTTATATTGTGGGCAAGTGGGATCCAAGGTTATATGTATGCAGTGTCTGTGTCGGGTACGCTTGTGTTTTGTAAATAAACATGCAACCATTTTTTAATAATTTTTGGAATCATTACATAAGGTAGCTTACTCTTCAATAAGTTCAAGCATCTTGTGGAGTAATGGACTGCACGTGCTGAGTTTAGCCAACATTCTTCTTCTACCTACATTATGAATGCTGTTGTAAGGACTTGGATATCATGCATCAAGGATTGTACACTACTATGGAGTCCACCTTATAACTAATAACAAACTTATTGTAGGTGGAAAAATGGATGAATTGGAAAACTGATTAAATGAGCTTTGGTCAAAACACTAAGCTTTTAGTGAAGGCTAAAACAAGTCAAAACATAATGCTCAAAAACTATGTAATAAAGGGTTGTACCATTAAAATGGTGGTTAAATCAAATTGTTGTTTTGATTGAATCTCATTACTTTAAGTACTTCATGTAAAATGTATGGTACTTTTATGTTGGATTTTATATATTTGTATATTCATATTCAAGAAATATTAAACATAACATTCATTTTAGACGTTATGAGGTCTATGACATACTATAACTGTATTAGGATATACTTTAAGGGTGAATTAAGTAAAAAAGTTATTGAAGCAGTTTATTAATAGTTCACTTGCAAAAGGAGAGATCATGTTATGTCATGGTGATTCTTCATTTAATAAAATATGGTATGCATAGTTTTCGAAAAACCACCCGTGTTTGCACACGGGTCTTACCGCTAGTACTTTCTATAAAAGGAGAAATCCCAATGACATAAGAAAAGCTGATGTGCCAGCCAGAGAGGCTGTCCAACGATTTTTTTTATGTTATTACTGCATCATAAAGCCTATTATATAAAATCATTTTAAATTCTATTCAAACCTCTGCCCTTCACCTGATAATCAAATCTCTGTTCCCAAAGTAAACCTCTGTCCAAATTCAAAATTCTGGCTCCAGATTCAAAATTCAAACCATATATTCTAATCATATAAATAAGATATATGAATCTGGCTCCACATTCAAATCTCTCTCGCTCATGTCTGCGAGCGTATCTCTCTCTCTCAAATGCATATTTCTTGTGATTCAGCCGGCTAATCTCCGATTATACTTCTTTGTTCGAATGTTTGTTGATTCTGTTTACATATCATCGTTACAATATCATGTGTTTGAACTTCTGTTTACATGTTATCGTTCCAGTATCATTGTTCCAACATCGTCGTTTCAATGAAGCTTCCCTTCACACATCAACCTTTCAACATCGATGTTGCAGTATCATTGTTGCAACATCGTGAAAAGTTGTATGTGTTACCTTCTTTGATGGGAGAGTTGCATTGTTTGATTTTCATTAAATCGAAAGTCAGCTTTTCTTATGTCAGTGAGATTTTTATCTTTTATACAAAGTATAGATTCGTGCAATATCGTGAAAAGTTAGATGTGCTACAACAGTTGAGAGGAGACCTTTGCATTTTAGGTTTGTTTCTTATTTTGATTAACTGTTGATGATGTTGAGAGTTTTTATTGACACAGACATTTTAGAATATGTTAAGATGCATGTTGAGATTATTAAAATAAACTATTACATAGAAAAAATGGTGGACCACCGACTGGCAGTTTCAAAATCTCCTAAACAACCCTAATACCTTTTTCCCTCAGTTTGACCCAGAGCCTCCACTACACCCACCTATGAGCATGGAAAATCTGGCTGAACTCCGCCATTTTGGCAAGGAGCTAGTGGATGCAGGGAACAGAATCCGAGAGGTAGGAGAGAGAATCTCCTAGAAATACGACGAGAGGGAACGTCGTTTCTGAAATGCCAGCTGACAAGAATGGTGTGACAGTGGTTGTATGGTTGTAGGAATAGGTGTATAATAATAATATCATAATAAAATATAATTATGTGAAATAACTAAAAATAAAACTTTGTAAGATAAACAGTTTGTATGGATGCCTAATATAAATAAAATATCGAAAGTTGAAAAATCAACCATTTTGGCTATACTTGTTAATATGATTATGTGCAATTATTTTGTTATGTTTGGATATTAATTTTTTTATACTAATCACTTATATAAATTAAATACCAGATGGCAAACGCTGGTAATGAACAAGTTAACGAGGGTAACCAATCTGAGCAAAATCGTGAGGATAAATTTCTGAATAGGCAAGATATCGAAAATATCGTTGCTCAGGGAATAGCCAATGCTATTCCAGCAATACTTGCTGCTACTCGAAATCCAATTGAACCTCAACAAATTATTCCTAGCAAACGTACACACGGTGACAATTTCAGTAATAGTGTAAACGGAGGCGGCAATCATACTAATAACGACAACAATGGACTGCAAGCCCCAACTCTTAAAAGAATGAAAGCTGCAACACCTGGTTGCACTTATAAGGAATTTCTTGCCTGTAAACCAGCTGAATTTGCAGGCAATGAAGGGGCGACTGCGGCACTGCGTTGGTTGGAGAAAATCGAAGCAGTAATTAAGATAAGTAAATGTGTCGAGGAAGACAAGGTCATGTATACGTCGCATCTTTTTAAAGAAGGGGCACTAGAATGGTGGAATATGGTACTTCAAGCCAAAGGAAGAAATATGGCCTATGCCATGAGATGGGAAGAATTCCAGCAGTTAGTGGAAAGAAAATTCTGCCCTGAATACGAAAAAGAACAAATGGCAAATAAATTCCTGAACCACCGGATGGTGGATGTAGACTGTCGAGGGTATACTTTGACATTCTTCGAGTATGCGAGAATGGTACCAACCCTGGCTTCGCCAGAACTGGTACTTATTTCCCGTTATATTTGGGGATTGATTGGCGAAATCCGTGATATAGTTAAAGCTGCGAGACCCCGCACTATTGACGATGCAGTGGAATTAGCTAACACCCTAACAGACGGACTGGTGCGCACAAGAGAAGAAACCCGGAAAAAGGAAGTAGCCCAAAAGATTACCCAAGGATTCTGTATGGGTAATCGTAGTAATTTCAAGAGAAAGGGAACCGGGCAATCTTCCACTGTTCCATTTTGCAATGCCTGCAAAAGGAAGCATTTTGGAAGATGCAAAGGATATTGCAATTTCTGCAAAATCCCTGGGCACCAAGAGGAAGACTGCAGGAAGAAGAAAGCAACAATCTGCTACAAATGCGGAGAAGCTGGACATTTTAGGCCAGACTGCCCTAAATTGGCCAAACCAGCTGATAACAAAACCAAACCTGCAGAAGGAGCTACCAGGAAGAACGCAAGAGCCTTCCATTTGACTACTCAGGAAGCAGAACCTATTCCTGACGTGATAACTGGTACGTTCCTAGTTCACAACGTTTATGCAAAAGTATTATTTGACTCTGGTGCAAACCAAAGTTTTATAAATACTTCATTCTGCCAAGCTCTTAACCTACCTTTAACCAACCTTAGGCAGATTTTTACAGTTAAAACGGCAGATGGGAATTCTGTTAAAATAAATAAGGTTGTGCGAGAAGGAAAGATAGAACTTTTAGGTCATAAATTTTCGGCAAACCTGTTACCTATGAATTTAGCCGGATTTGATGTTGTGTTAGGAATGGATTGGCTAGTAGCCAATCATGCTCGAATTCTTTGTGATAAGAATTCCATAGAAATACATACACCCACAGGAGAATTAGTGGTGATTACAGGAGATAAGCCACGTAAGCCAATGAAATTCATTTCAGTAATGAAATTGGCCGGTTATTCAAGAAAACAAGAAATGGTGTATATGATTTCAGTAATCATTAACACTAAGAGTAAGAAACTCAAAGAAATTCCAGTAGTATCAAAATACCCAGAGGTATTCCCAGAAGAACTACCTGGATTACCACCTGATAGGGAAGTAGAATTTAGAATTCATCTAATTCCTGAAACTACACCAATAGCCAAGGCACCTTATCGGTTAGCACCCACAGAAATGCTAGAATTGAAAAAGCAATTAGATGAATTACTGAGCAAAGGATTTATACAACCTAGTTCATCCCCATGGGGAGCACCAGTGTTGTTTGTGAAGAAGAAAGATGGTTCGATGCGAATGTGTATCGATTATAGAGAATTGAATAAGGTTACAATTAAGAATCGATACCCATTACCTAGGATTGATGATCTTTTTGATCAATTGCAGGGAGCTAGATACTTTTCTAAGATAGATTTACGCTCCGGTTATCATCAATTGAAGGTACAAGAAGAAGACATACCTAAAACTGCTTTTAGAACTAGGTATGGTCATTACGAGTTTACAGTCATGCCCTTTGGGTTAACAAATGCTCCCGCAGCATTTATGGACATGATGAATCGGATCTGTAAACCGTACTTGGATAAATTTGTAATTGTCTTCATCGACGATATACTTATTTATTCCAAAAGCCAGGAGGAGCATTGTGAGCACCTGCATGCACTCTTAACTTTGTTAAGAAAAGAAAAGCTTTACGCCAAATTCTCGAAGTGTGAATTCTAGCTGCAAGAAGTGCAATTTTTAGGACACATGGTGAATCACGAAGGTATTCACGTAGATCCTGCTAAGATAGAAGCGATCACCAAATGGAAGGCCCTGCAATCAGCCATGGAAATTAGAAGTTTTCTAGGGTTAGCCGGATACTATAGGCGTTTTATTAAGGATTTTTCCAAGATAGTTGTACCATTAACTAAGCTAACCTGTAAATCAGTTAAGTTTGAATGGGGGCCTAGGCAAGAGGAAGCTTTTAAGATTTTAAAACAGAAATTAACAAACGCTCCAATTCTAGCCTTATCAGAAGGAATAGAAGATTTTGAAGTCTATTGTGATGCTTCTAAGCTAGGATTAGGATGTGTGTTAATGCAACGCAAGAAGGCAATTGCATATGCATCAAGGCAATTGAAAAAGCACGGGGAGAACTATACGACTCATGACTTAGAGTTAGGAGCCATAATTTTTGCCCTTAAAGATTTGGAGACATTATTTGTATGGAAGTAAGTTTACTGTCTATACAGACCATAAAAGCTTAAGATACATATTTGGGCAAAAAGAATTAAACATGAGGCAAAGAAGATGGATGGAAATCCTAAGTGATTACGACTGTGATATTCACTATCACGAAGGAAAAGCAAACGTAGTTACTGATGCTTTAAGTCGTAAGTATCATGAAAAACAACGACGAGTTCGTGCTCTTAGATTAAATCTACAATTAGATTTAATGGAACAATTGAAAAACATTCAAGAAACAGAAATCAAGGATGATGCTGAAGGAATGAAAGGAAGAATAAAAGAACTAGAACCAGGAAGTGATGGAATTTGGAGATTCCATAAGAAAAGAATTTGGGTACCTAAGCAAGGAGAGTTAAGGAATAAGATTTTAGAGGAAGCCCATAAATCTAGGTATACCATGCACCCTGGTAACAATAAGATGTACCAAGATTTAAGAAATAACTTCTGGTGGATAGGAATGAAAAAGGACATAGCTAGATATGTTTCTAAATGTCTTACTTGTTCACAAGTTAAAACAGAACACCAGAAACCTTCAGGTCTACTCCCACAATTAGAAATGTCTGTATGAAAATGGGAACTCATAACAATGGACTTTGTTACTAAGTTAACCAAGACCAGAAGAGGTAATGACGCGATTTGGGTAATTGTGGATCGATTAACCAAATCAGCTCATTTTCTACCCATGAAAGAAACCTTTAGCATGGAAAGGTTAGCCAAGTTGTACGTAGACGAGGTAATATCCTTACATGGAGTTCCACTCTCCATTGTATCGGATAGGGATAGTCGTTTCACTTCCCACTTCTGGACAAGTTTCCAAGAAGCAATGGGAACCCGACTAAATCTAAGCACTGCATACCATCCTCAGACAGACGGACAAAGTGAAAGGACTATCCAAACCCTGGAAGACATGCTTAGGGCATGTGTGATAGATTTTGGTGGAAACTGGGATGACCACCTACCTTTAAATGAATTCTCCTATAACAATAGTTATCATTCAAGCATTGAAGCTGCCCCGTTCGAAGCACTGTACGGACGTAAGTGTAGAACTCCAGTTTGTTGGGCAGAAATAGGAGAAAGTCAATTATCAGGTCCTGAAATAGTGCAAGAAACTACAGACAAGATCACTCAAATCAAGGAAAGACTAAAGACGGCTCGAGATCGCCAGAAGAGCTATGCAGACAATAGGCGTAAGCCATTGGAATTTCAAGTTGGAGACAAGGTTCTCTTGAAAGTTTCTCCTTGTAAAGGAGTAGTTCGGTTCGGTAAAAGAGGAAAGCTAAGTCCAAGTTACGTCGGACCATTCCCTGTAGTCCAACGTATAGGACCAGTTGCCTATTGCTTACAACTACCAGAAGAGCTAGATGGGGTACATGACGTATTCCATGTATCCAACCTCAAGAAATGTCTATCGGATGAATCATTAGTAGTCCCTCTTCAAGACATCCAAGTAAATAAAAAGTTGAAGTTCGTGGAGAAACCACTTCAGATAGAAGACAGAAAGATCAAGTTTCTCAAGCACAAAAGACTAGTATTAGTCAAAGTCAAATGGGATTCAAAGAGAGGACCCGAGTACACTTGGGAGTTGGAATCGGAGATGAAGCAAAAGTATCCTCACTTATTTCAATAAATCTCGAGGACGAGATTTTAAATAAGGTGGGGAGGATGTAAGGACCTTCAAAAATGTCCCAAAATGAGCCATAAGTGAGAACCCGGACCCCTGGAACCCTAATCCATATCAAAAATCAAGAAATCAAGATTCTTGGTTTTCAGGCGGGTCGCGTAAAGGTAAGCTTAGCCTTACGCGGGCCGCGTCAAAGTAAGGTTTGACCGGATAAGCGTCCAGATCCACGTGTCATCCACGTGGCATGCCTACCCGTGACACGGATGCCCTAATCTACGAACTAGACCTCCACGCGGGCCGCGTAAGGGTCAAGTAAATGTTCACGCGAGCCGTGTGAGAACCAAATTTCAGCTATAAATAGAAATGGCCATGAGCAGTTCACTGGTGTAGAAACCAAAACTCAAAAACGAAGTTTGGCTGCTCAAATTCGAAATTTACTTCTAAGATAGCGAGGTGTTGCTACGATACAGGAAATTTAACTCGATCGCTGCTACGATTCAATGTCCAATCGATTGAAAACTATCCGATGGATGTTTAAGTGCTGCCCACGTTAGGGCCATACTTTGTCATTAGTCGTGAATTCGACGGATGTTTAAGTATAGCACTTTGTCATTCGTTGTGAGGGTTTTAATCTCGTGAGTTATCGTAAATGCTGTATTAGTTACTGACCTAGTTCGTGTGCATTGTTATTTAATTTAGGTTACAAGGCTAATCAGTAGGCTAAATTCTGCTGTATAAAGCTGCAATGTGAGTCATTCTCTTTTTATCAACAGTATTTTACAATACTCCAATCATTTTCAAAATTTATAATTACAGGGATTAAGTCATGGTTATCTTGAATCACTGGCTAATTGGGGTATTGTGCATATTACTAATTTCTCACGGTTAGGCTAATAAATCCTAACAATGATAATCATCACTACTTGGGGAAGGACCCAATAGTGGTATGACCATCGTCACCAGGTGACACGGCGCCAGATAAAAATAAGATAGAAGCCATTGTAATCGCTCTTATGCTGTAATTTATAACTATGTGTCATTTTATCAAATTGATTGACTCGCCAGTATTTCCCCGCTGATAAAATATTTTTAAAACATGTTTCAGGCGACCTGCTATGAATCAAGGAAAACGTGCTACGGAGCACTAACAAGCTTGAAGAGGTGGCTCAGTTAAAATAAATAAACATGTTTTAATAAATCAGGGAATTCCCTAGTGAAATTCCTCTATTGTAAATTACGGGGTTTTATTCCGAATTATGAAATAAAATAATCGGGTATTTCAAGTTTTAAAAGATCCTGTTAAATCTTCCGCTGTCGCATCAATTAATAAATATCACGGGTTCCTGTCCCGCGGCTCCTGACCGGGTCAAACCGGGGCTGGGGCCGTGACAGATAGTGCACGGTCCTCCCAACCGCCGGAGTGACCCCACTCCGGGAGCCGCTACCCGATCAAGCTAGCTCCGCGGTGAATTCCCCTTGCCGAGTTCTTGTCCTGGGCGATATATGTCACTCCCAAGACTCGAACCCGGTACCTCTTGGAAAGATGTGGGTGTCGGTGGCCAACTGGGCTACCCCAGTTGGTTAAATATGGAGCAAGGATGAGCTGCGACTGGAGAAGGGTGAGCCTTGACTAGAGACCGTTGAGCTACGGCTAGTGTGTGTCGACGGCCGGATGAAGTAACATGCGAGTCAAGTTTTCAAGTCCAATTCAAAATAGAATAGAGTAAATTTATCTTTTAAGTTTGAATTTGGAACGTAGAGTATTTATATTGACAAAATTTACTTGTAAAGGGTGCTATGTAAACCCTTTAGAGGGGTAACTTTGTAAAATAGTAACTAAGTTTTTAAAGTGTTCTAATTAGGTCACTCAAGTTTCAAATATGTTCCAATCAGGTCACTCAACATTCATATTTCATTGAAATTAAGGGTTTTTTCATCTATTTCATAGGTAACCGTGATGATGTGGATTTTTGTTTCTTTTTTCTTTTTTGTTTGATGCTAACGTCGAGTGATGACGTGGATTGTGACTTGTTTTTTTAATTTTTAATAAATTTAATTTCATATATTAAAATAATCCGACCACGGTATCTTATGCTCTATTTTTTTTTTTTTTTTTTTAGACACATGGAAAAAAGGACATGGCTTGATTTGAATGTTAAGTCATATAATTGAGACAAAAATGATATGAGTGACCTAATTAAAACAGTTTTAAAACTTGGTTACTATTTTGTGACATTTCCCCTTTAGAATAAGGTAGTGTTTGGTATGTAGAAATTAGAAAAAAATTTATCCTTTAAATGAAACAGGCTATTGCGAGGGAATGGAAAAAAATGTGTTTTGTTGGTTAAATTCAATGTTTTAAAAACCAGTTTTTAAGTCATATCCGGTTGGACTCTAAAATGGTTCAATCGGTTGTATCGGGCGGTTGAACCGGGTTACTAGTTAACCCTATAAATTACATAAAATACAAATTCATCTAAAAAACAACCCAATCTCAACTATGATTTATGTAACTTATCATAGTTTTATCTAAAAACAACTATTTTAATTGTAAACTATTAAGCATTTTAAGAATATTTTTATTAGTTATAAACAATATTGCATTGTGTGAGTATGAAATATTGGAATAGAAGTCACTAGGTTAATTACCGGAAATATGGAAAATCAATATTACCTTAATATTGTATTTTTTTTTTAAATTAAGAAATCAAATCTTAAGATCAATATTACATTAATATTGTATTTTATTAAAATTAAGAAATCAAATCTTAAGATAAAGCAAACTGATATAACGGTTTGAACCGGTAGAATCGGATTTACCGCCGGTACATAAGACATACCGTATTCGGGTTTTACTGGCCTTTATCGTACCGGACTCGTGTCTGATATCCGGTTTAACCGGTATAACCGGCCGGTTCATACCGGTATTTAAAACATTGGTTAAATTAATGAAATCACCCATTACATAGGGTATTCCATTGAGATTCATTTCATCCAAACCCCTTGGTAGTGTTTGGTATGCAGCCATGCAGGAATAGGAGGTGGAATGGAATAAACTATTGCGAGGGAATTAAAAAAAATGTGTTTGATTGGTCAACGTAATGGAATCACCCATTACATAAGTCATTCCATTCCCTCAAATTCATTACATCAGCTCCCCTTGTTTTTTTTTCTATTCCATTTCCTCTCTCAGCCTACATCACAAACACCGCCCATCACCTCCACCATTTGCCACCACCCGCCACCAACCTCTGCCGATCACCACCACCACCACCACCGTTCTCCGCTGCCCGCCGCCATCGACTACCATCGTTGACACCTGCCATCGTAAACCTCCGCCAACCCGACCACTACCGCCACCCTCCACCGACCACTACCGCCACCCTCCGCCGACCACCACCAGCATCCTTCGCTGCCACCACCCGCTACCGTCGACCACCACCACCACCCACCGTCGTCGTCGCCACCACCACCCGTCGCCACCACCATCGATCACCATCGCCGCCACCCGCCACCCCCGACCACTACCGCCATCCTCCGCGGCCACTTCCTGCTACCGTCAAGCACCACCACCCACTGTCGTCGTCGCCACCACCATCGACCCCCATCGCCGCCACCCGCCACCACCGACCACCGCCTGACCACTACCGCCACCCTCCGCTAACCACCACCACCATCCTCCGCGGCCACCACCCGCTACCGTCGACCACCACCACCCACCGTCGTCGCCATCACCATCGACCACCATCGCCGCCACCTGCCACCACAGACCACCGCCAACCCCAACCATCACCGCCACCACCGCTAACAACCGTCACCCACCGACCACCGCCACCCACCACCACTACCATCGACCACCGCCACCCATCCCTGCCAGCGCCACTAGCCGCCACCGATCACCACCACCACCCATCGCCGATTTAATTCATTCTTCTTTTCTTACCTACCAAACAACATAAGGTAATGATTTATTCCTTTCCTGTATGGTAACCAAACAAGACTATAGAATGTAATGATCCATTTCATTTCTTTGTCCATTCCATTCACTCATCTATTCCATTAACCCATATCAAATTGTTTTTTTTTTCATTCAATTTACTCTCTCACCTTCATCACCAACACCTCCCACCACTAGCCATCCATCCCGCTACCACCACCCGTTGCTGCGACCCTACACCATCGATCACTGGCTCCGTCGCTGCCCGCCACCCACCGCCACTGCCCGCCACCACCACCCGCCGCCGCCAACACCACCCTACGCCATCAAACACTGGCACCACCACCACCGACCACCGCCACCACAACCCACCGCCGTCGCCACTCTCTGCCACTGAACATTGGCGCCACCACCGGCCACCGGCTCCACTACTAGCCACCCAACGCTGCCACTGCCACCCTACGTCGTCGACCACAGGCTCTGAAGCCGACCATGCTGCCGCCCCCATGACCGCCACCCACCACCGCCGACCACTACCATCCACCGGCACCGCCACCCTCCGGCACCGCCACCACCACCGACCACCACCACCTCCGCCACCCGCCGCCACCACCCATCACCGCCGCCATCCTCCGCCACCAAACACCAGCGGCATTGCCGACCACTGCCACCCGTCATCGATTTTATTCCTTCTTCTTTTCTTAGCCTACCAAACACTATAAGGTGATGATTCATTCCATTTCCATGTGGTAACCAAACAATACCATGGAATGGAATGATCCATTTCATTACTTTGTCCATTCCGTTACCTTGTCCATTCTATTCCCTCATCCATTCCATTACCTTCTTCTTCGAGTTTTTTTCTTCGTAATTCAAGCAGATAGATTCAGGGGTTCGTGGTTCTTAGCTTGTTTGCCAATTTCACATGTTAATTAAAACGGTACATATAATGGCTTGGTTTAACCTTAAAACTGAAAACAAAACACTTACAAACATTCAACTGAAAACAAGCTTAAATTATTATAATTTCTGTTAATAAGCTCTTTGTTGAACAGATAGTAGCTAGTATGTACACATATTACTTTATTATAAAAATATAATTTTAACCCCAAGGATTAATTCACTGAAGAGGTTCTTTTCACAACTTGAACTCTTAGCCTTTCAGATGACAACCACCTTATCATTGCTCCACTGTACTTCCATGCATTCCAATGAAACATTCTAAAACACCAGCAAAGAGTCTTTGATATCATAACCTATCTTCTCCAAATTAGGGTTTATGGCAAACTGAATCATGGGTGGTGGTCCACAAGCCAAAGCCAATGTATCTTCAGCAGCCTCTGGAACATGTGCCCTCATGATATCCTCATTGATGTGCCCTTCACTGTATTTCCACCCTTCTCTAATACATTTTCCCACAACATACCAAACCTTCAATCTATCTTCATACTTCTGAGCCCATGCATCAAGTTCATCCCTCAACAATATATCATCTTCCGTACGATTCGCATACACAACATACATCATTGTGTCATCTTCTGGATCCTTCAAAATCGCCTGCATCACTTGATATATCGGCGTAATCCCCGTCCCACCCGCAAACATGGCTAGTTTCTTAGCAAACTTTTGTTTACCATGCACCGAAAATGTCCCTCTACCCATGTACTCAATGTGACCTAACGGACCCTTGATGTTGAGTGAAGAACCAAGCGGCAATGACTCGAGATACTGTGACATGAGCCCGCCGTTTGGGAACCTTGGTTCGACCCCTCTGAAGTAAACTTTCACTAGCAACTCAAAGTACCCGACTTCATCTATTGTGCTAGTTGGTGTGTATGCTCTCATGCATAGCTTGTCATCAATGCATGCTGAAAGAAAGATGTGTTTGCCTACTGGTAACCCGAGGACTTGATCCGGTGCGGGTAGGGCGAACCGGAATAGTCTCACGTCGTGTGAGACTGATGTTTTGGAGATGAGCTTGCAGGGGACTTTTTCACGTGGAATTAGGGCTATGGTTCTTGTGGGGGCAACTTCTTTGATGGTGGCTAAGTGTGAGGCGGTGTAGTTAGTGGCATCATGGACCGAGTTGTTTGGTGATGATGTAGCCGAGTCCGAACTGTAGCCCACGTTTATTAGTTCACCGATTCGGTACTCTTCCAAGAGCTTTTTCGCCTTGTCGGAATGGATTGCGTCGAACTCTTCGGTGCAGTCTGTTCCGGCATTGATGAGGATGCTGTCGGTGCCGCCAGGGTGGTCTTTGAGGAAGGTGGTGCAGTCGTAGATGTGACCGTGGACCACGATCCAGGCGGAGTCGGCTGAGTTGTGTTTCTTGACTTCGGACATTGAGTAGGTTAGAGAAGTTGTGTTCATGAAAGGAGATGAAACACTCTTCTTGAGGCTTGGGTTTGCCTCGGATGATATCTCGAGATGCTTCTCGCGAGCCATCCATCCGCCGGACTGGTTTCCTGGTTGAGTCGGGTGCTCAAACACGATCCCGATCTCACCTTTGTGCGGTTTGCACATGTTGGTTTTCACTCGGAACCAACAATTGTTCATCATACCCTGCACATATCATATTATATCATATAAAATATAATCTGTAATAATGTAAGTAAATTGGATTTTTAGTATCTAAACTATGGCTCATTGATCGCTAATAATTCACACTGACAATCTAACCGGTGACATTCGTAATTTTCACTTTCGTTATCAAGAGAAATCTAAGTCTCATAATACTAATAGATTTTCATTTGATTTACACTTGATTTTCAACCAATTTCGCTCACAAAGAATGCATGTTTCCCCCTTTGTGCTGATAATCATCATTGTGAGCGTAATCAGGTCGAAATCAAATGTAGATCTATGATAATGAAAGTAACATTAGGAGTGTGAGTCGTTAAATTGTCAGTATAGGTTACTACAGACGAATGAGTCACGATTATTAAAATCCAATATGGCAATAAACTACTTTCATATAAAAATGATTTATATATGTTACCATGAGATTCCAAATGAGCTTCTCGGGTTGGGTGTTGAGGGTCTCATCCCAGGCTCGAACCGCAATCTCTTTGGCACCAAGAAGGTCCAGAACCTCAACCTCCAATGACCAAAAGCACCAGCACCAGTATTTGCCATACTTGTTTGGTTTCTCCTTGTGGTCCAGTCCACATACGCTCCACGTGTCTCCTCCGTCCAATGTTACTTCCACACGTGTCACTTTCTTTCCACCCCCTAAACCATACAATATTAAACATTACATATTAATTGGTTGATCATTACATAATAACTACATCACTATGTGTTTCAATAAGCCTCTCAATTTTGGCATTGACCCTCAACCCTGGAGATTGTAAAATTAATAACAAAAGCATCTTCTCTAGTTTTAAATAGATGATTAAATAATAAAAAAATATTTTAAAAAAATGTTTAATTGTTTTTAATAAGATTAGTTATTAAAACAATAATTTAATTATATAGTCTTTTTTTAATGCTTATTTATGTATAGTTCCTTAGATCCGTTGATAATAAAATGAAATTAAACTAACACACCAATCTGATATGATTATTTATTCGAACGTATTAAAAGATGGCCTAGCGAGGTTAGGTGTTTATCTTCACCAAAATAGAAGAGGTTCAAGTCTTAAGAAGTGAATAATAGATGGATTTTATAAGTAAATTTTAGGATATACGTTTTCTTTATTGTATTTAAAAAGCATATGAGTGTTTTAAAACTTAAAAAGTTAAAAGTGTCATCGACCAGTTATGTTCATGTCACAAAAGACATTAAACTGGTGATCAAAAGCGATGGATAAAGGTCGTGTATCGAATCTTAACCACCAATACACCTACCAGCAAATATATTTTATTTATTTATTTATTAATCCATTTTAAATATTAGAGATGTACGATCATCAACCCTCAAAATATCACAACCATTGGTGATTAATAAACTAAGTCAAAAGTATTCTTTAAGTAGTCTTTTCTTAATGGGGTTTGACTTCAAAAACAGCGACCGAAACACTGAATGCTATATTCTCTACCCCTTGTTGTCCCAAAACAATTTGCTAGATAAAATTATTACTAAAACAAAGATATTTTCTAGTAAAACCAAGAAATTCAAGATATTTTCTAATAAAACCAAGAAATTCAAACCTGTTTAAACGCGTTCATTAAAAACTAATTCAAATTTTATACGAATAAACAAATTCGAGAACAAGTTTAATACATTGATCATGATTAGATTGGTGAGACTAAATGTGTTATTAATTGCCGTTAAAAATGACTTATTAATTATATAAATGCAATTATAGATCTTTAGTTTGTATCATATAATATAATTACCATACATACACTTTAGAGTGAATTTTTAATAACATATCAGATTATACAAGATACCAAATTTGTATTTACATATAGACATACATTAATGATCATAAATAATAAATAATCCAATTTTTGTTCTCAAGTTTGAGCGTGTAAAATTGATCCCAAACCGAGTTTCAAGCATAGACGAAGCTTTATTGGGGCCGGGGCCGAAAATTTCCGAACTTTTTTAGTGTAAAATATTGAATTTTTAAGATTCGACCCTTACCGATTTGAATTTTAAAAGTCTGATCTTCTTTGTGTTTTCGTTCAAGTTCTGCCATTGGTTTCAAGCCTTAATAAGTTAAATGAGTTCATCTTTCATTTAACCGAACTCATCTTGGCTTGACTCATATTATACCCTAATAAGCTAATTACTTTATATGATCATCAAATGACTATATATAATTAACATGTGGATTTTGAATTTTTGATTAATGATTCATTTTGAAAAGAGAAAAAAGTAGTTAATGCTTATTAAGAGCAAAGTTTCCGTGCAAATAACTTTAACGTACTAAACGTACGAATAGCATGAAAAAGGAAAAAAAACGCGATGACATTTTCCTAATTATTTGCTTGTAGGATAATTATCAAAATTACTCTACAAATGATCCTGTAGAGTAATTTTTATCTTGTAGAGTAATTTTGTAAA
Organism: Helianthus tuberosus; assembly: GCA_030545235.1. Classification (NCBI taxonomy): domain Eukaryota; kingdom Viridiplantae; phylum Streptophyta; class Magnoliopsida; order Asterales; family Asteraceae; genus Helianthus; species Helianthus tuberosus. Next base: position 1,811,105 of record JARYGA010008349.1, on the reverse strand, counting down.
ATGTTCTTGTAGAGTAATTTTGATAAAAAAAACTATACCAAATTTGTATTTACATATAGACATACATTAATGATCATAAATAATAAATAATCCAATTTTTGTTCTCAAGTTTGAGCGTGTAAAATTGATCCCAAACCGAGTTTCAAGCATAGACGAAGCTTTATTGGGGCCGGGGCCGAAAATTTCCGAACTTTTTTAGTGTAAAATATTGAATTTTTAAGATTCGACCCTTACCGATTTGAATTTTAAAAGTCTGATCTTCTTTGTGTTTTCGTTCAAGTTCTGCCATTGGTTTCAAGCCTTAATAAGTTAAATGAGTTCATCTTTCATTTAACCGAACTCATCTTGGCTTGACTCATATTATACCCTAATAAGCTAATTACTTTATATGATCATCAAATGACTATATATAATTAACATGTGGATTTTGAATTTTTGATTAATGATTCATTTTGAAAAGAGAAAAAAGTAGTTAATGCTTATTAAGAGCAAAGTTTCCGTGCAAATAACTTTAACGTACTAAACGTATGAATAGCATGAAAAAGGAAAAAAAACGCGATGACATTTTCCTAATTATTTGCTTGTAGGATAATTATCAAAATTACTCTACAAATGATCCTGTAGAGTAATTTTGATCTTGTAGAGTAATTTTGTAAAATGTTCTTGTAGAGTAATTTTGATAAAAAAAACTATACCAAATTTGTATTTACATATAGACATACATTAATGATCATAAATAATAAATAATCCAATTTTTGTTCTCAAGTTTGAGCGTGTAAAATTGATCCCAAACCGAGTTTCAAGCATAGACGAAGCTTTATTGGGGCCGGGGCCGAAAATTTCCGAACTTTTTTAGTGTAAAATATTGAATTTTTAAGATTCGACCCTTACCGATTTGAATTTTAAAATTCTGATCTTCTTTGTGTTTTCGTTCAAGTTCTGCCATTGGTTTCAAGCCTTAATAAGTTAAATGAGTTCATCTTTCATTTAACCGAACTCATCTTGGCTTGACTCATATTATACCCTAATAAGCTAATTACTTTATATGATCATCAAATGACTATATATAATTAACATGTGGATTTTGAATTTTTGATTAATGATTCATTTTGAAAAGAGAAAAAAGTAGTTAATGCTTATTAAGAGCAAAGTTTCCGTGCAAATAATTTTAACGTACTAAACGTACGAATAGCATGAAAAAGGAAAAAAAACGCGATGACATTTTCCTAATTATTTGCTTGTAGGATAATTATCAAAATTACTCTACAAATGATCCTGTAGAGTAATTTTGATCTTGTAGAGTAATTTTGTAAAATGTTCTTGTAGAGTAATTTTGATAAAAAAAAACTATACCTCACCAACCCCCCCCCCCCCCCCCCCCCCCCAAACTAAGTGCTAAAAACTCAACCAAAAAGCTAAATCCCATAACTAAATGCTAAAAAAAATTTACAAAATTACTATACAAGATCAAAATTACTCTACAGGATCATTTGTAGAGTAATTTTGAATTGTATGTTGTTTAATAAACTTGCAGAGTAATTTTGATTCACTTGTGATGTAATTTTGATGCAGAGTAATTTTGATACACTTGTAGAGTTATTTTGATAATTACCTTACAAGATCAAAATTACTCTACAAGAACATTTTACAAAATTACTTTACAAAGATCAAAATTACTCTATAGGATCATTTGTAGAGTAATTTTGATAATTACTAATAATTGCGAAAATGTCACCGCGTTTTTTCAACAAAACCTTCAGTTCGTACGTTTTTTACCTTAAAATTATTTGTATGTGATCTTTTTTCTACTTATTAATCGAAAAAAGTGAGGAAACAAATTAAAATTACCTGAATAAGCATAACCCCTCAAGGTGTAAGGCCTCTGAGTTGTCCATGAATTAATGGGCAATATCTCCTGATGGCAGGGTGTTGTAATCACAGAATTTATGTTCAGCTCGTTGATCATGTACTCTGGCTTATACCACCAACCTACACAAATATGGATAATTATTTAAAAAAAAAAATGCTCGAGATATTACTGGATACGTTTGTTTGATACAATTTTTTTCTTAAAACCAAATAATATTTAGAAAATAACATGTTGCCATGAACATGTTGTAACATATAGATAAGGATAAGGATAATGCGAATTTCGCTACTAGAAAAAAAGAGTATCACCGACGGATTACATTACCTTCAGAGTTGGCTAGCTCTGCATCGACGTTCGATGGAAGCACACGGTTATCTTTGTAGTGGTAATAACTCTCTGACTCGGATGTCGTTACTATAATACGCTTCACCCACTTAACCATCCTACCACCGATGAATCCCGGAATGATCATCCTCACCGGAAACCCATGATCGGGCAACAACTTTTCCCCGTTTTGCATGTACGCCAATATAATATCCCTCGCGGGATCCATTGCCACCTCGACGGTTATGCTAGTCCCATATTTCGAACCACCGCCTCCAGGGAGATCCTCGGCCCCCTCAAAGCACACCTTCATCGCGCCTTTCTTTCGGCTATAAATCCCACATCTTTTCAATATGTGGACCAATGGCACGCCTTTCCAAACTGAGGTGGATACCCCTCCCGCACCCCAATTAAACCCTATGGTCTGTTTTGTCAGGTTCTGTTCCTTCCGCCTGTTCCCGGCGCAAACCAATGTCACCGGGAACTCCCTACTGGGAAACTCTGTGACGAGTTGCGACATGGTGAAACGTGCTGGACGTTTCACCAGGCCGCAGATTTCCACAGTCCAGTTTTCCCAGGTGGCGTTGGGAACAGAACCGTGGTTACGGACATAGTGGAGTGGGGCAGGGGTTATAAACCCATGCTGCATGAGTTTAGTCAAAGGTGGTTCGGAGTTAAACGGGTGCTTTCCCGTAAGCCGAACCATCGATGGGTTACGCTGGATCCATTGATCCGCCGTACCCACATCTCGTGTGTCAAAAACCGAGCTTTCCAACTCGGAGTTGGACTTTTTAATGGCGTCACTGTAGTCAAACTCCTCTTCCTCATCTTCGCTAGTATCGCGATCGTATGTATCGACGACAACCTTCTTGCGTGTCGTAACTTCTAGCCTAGTGACACGCTGGTGGTTCGGACTGTAGGAACGAATCGCAGCTGTGGCGGATAGACCGGGTTCGTGAAGAAACTGGCGGTTTTCGACTGAGGTCGCCATTTGTTTTTGTTAGAAAATAAAAACCTTTGATTTAGTTTCTCTGTTGTTTTGTGCTGAGAAAAGAAAACTGAGACATAAGGCCACTTGCTTAAACAACATACACGGTAAACCTATATATACACATATAGATGGTGGATGATGCGGGGTCAACCGACCCTACAACTTTTTATTTTTTTATATTAACCTATATATTGGTTTTTTATCGACTCTTTAAGATTTTTGGAACTATTATTATCTATACTACAATTATGAACTTTGCTAACAGTATTTTAATTGAGTTTTACGTTTTATTTTTATATACGTTTCGGTATAAATTTAATTAGATTTAGGTTTCGAATTTTTTTCCCGAAATTGAGTTATATCAAATTTAATATGTTCTTATTTTTACTGTTGTGTACGTTTTCAGTTGAATTACGTTTTGGTGTAAGTTTTATTTTATCCGGGAAATAAGTCGGGTCGGATATAACGTAAAATTTTTTCGGAAACGAATCGGGTAAAAAATAATACGTTTTCGTACTTATTTTTGTACGTTTTCAATTGGTATACATATTGACATAAATTTTGTTTCGAAACGAGTTGGGTCAAATATAATACGTTTTCATTAGACGATATAAATTCGAGTTACTTTACGTTTCGACAACGCTGCAACGCGTCGTACCATTTTTAACTTAAAAACAATATTTTCTTACTTTCTCATTTTTATGCACGTGTCCGTATAACTTCAAGTTATTTTACATTTCGACATAAGTTTTCATTAAAGTTATATATAAGATAGAGTTTACATTTCCATTTACAATTAATTTAAAGTCGGCCACTACATTGTCCAATTTAAATATTTTGTTATAGTTTTCGCTCGATGTAAAATATGTTTGGATATTCTTTTAAGCATATTTCTTTCGATTGTTCTACTGAACCAAAATAGATATCGACTGAAACCTCTTAACGTAAACGGATAATCCTACTCGTTTTAAATGATTTAGAAAATAAAAATGCATGTAGCATTAAAGAAACAAATTAAAAAAAAAATCAAACTCGATATTAATTAAGCACTTTGGTTTTATTTCTAATTGGTTATTGTAAGCAAATAAAAGACTCAATGCTTTATTGATTCAATAGATTACATTATATATAGAGAATATGAAACCCTAGAAACCTAAGTTGGGTTTATGGGCTCACACTAATAACAATAATAATAATAATAATATGGTCTAATACTCTCCCGCAGTCGAAGCGGAAGGAAACCGAAAGCTATGACTGAAAAAAAAACATAAAGGAAAAAAAATTATATTAGACCATATTATTATTGTTGTTAGTGTGAACCCATGGGCCCAACTTAGGTTTCTAGGGTTTCATACCGGTTTGTGCGGCTCGAAACTCCTATGATACCCATAAAAAGGACGGAGGTCGAACCTGATTATAAGTGTCGTCCGAATAAAAGATGTAGGCATAGTGGGTAGAATTTAAAAACCGAAGCCAGAACTTTATTTAGGATAAGAAATAAGAAAATTGAATAGGAAACGGAAAAGAAAACGAACGGTGGCCGGATAGGGCGGCGGCGGCAGTGGCGGCACGCCGCCCTGTCTAGGGTTAGCTAGGGTTTGGTTATTTGTGTGTGACGCGGTGGAAACGATATAGAGTCTAGATTGGCTCTGATACCATGTAAGCAAGTAAAAGACTCAATGCTTTATTGATTCAATAGATTACATTATTAGATGAGGCATTACCTTTTAGCGATCATAAACCTTATTGTAACTATTAATAACTGTAAGATATGATTATATATGTGATTCGACCGAAAAGTTGAAAGTGGAGTTAAGAGGCATTTGTACGCTAGAAAACCGATTTTATGAAAAAAAAAATCTTGTATCGGCGACCATAGTATACGATATACATGTATTAAACTGATAGTGACGTAAGGAGGAGCCAACGATATACATGTATTAAACTGATAGTGACGTAAGGAGGAGCCAATGACTTATACTGATGCACATATATTATAAGAATATATAATATAATATAATAATAAAGTGTAGAGACGTGAGGATGTTGGGTGTTGGGAGTTAGCAGCTCTTGGGAGAAGAAAGGGGCTTCTTCGCTCTTTCGGTGAGACCGCCTCAAAGCCAGTATGCATGTGTAGGTGTGCATGTACTATTGGTCAGGTCAGGTGGACCTGTCATTGTTGAGAAAATTAAGAAAGTACCTAGTTTTTTTTTAACCGCAAATTTCTTTTATTTATTCCTGTCGTCTGTGAGACTTGAACTTAAGACCTCCCCCTTCCAAGGTGTTTAAAGACTTTGGGTTTGCCAATAGACCACCACCCCATTGGTAAGAAAGTACGTAGTATTATCATGTTACAGACTAAAAACATATCAAAACAAGTTTGAAAATCATGTCGAACATGAAATAACACTCCCGTACGATTACCAAACGTAAGTTTTGCTCATGCTATTATCAATATACGTTGAGTTGGTTCTGAGTAGGATTAGTTTTCTTTTGCTTAGGGACATGGCCGGTCCTGAGGGTGGGCAGAGAGGACTACCGGCTAGGGCCCAATATTTCGAAGGGCACATTTTTGAGTTAACTGCCATTTTCGTCCCTGTGGTTTGGTCACTTTGGCCATTTCAGTCCATTTTTCAAAAATACGCCATTTTCCTCCCCGACGTTCTGGAAAGGTGCCATTTCAGTCCAAAAATCATAACCCAGTTAAGTCGGTTAGTAAATAAGGACTGATTGTGTAAATTTGTAACATAAAGGACTGATTTAGTAAATTTGTAACACCACCACCACTAGCCCTGCCACCACCACCACTCCGCTGCCACCACCACCACCGCCACCACAGCCACCACAGCCACTGCCACCACCACCAATCCGATCTGCCACCAACATCTCATACCACCACCCCCACCGTCGCCGGTTCTCTCTCCCGCCTCCTTCTCTCTCTCTCTCTCTCGTCGTTATCTCTCTCTCCGGTTCTCTCTCCCACCACCAACTGATCAGGCGTAATTTCTAACGTTACATCTTGTGTACTCTTACGGCCAGCTGCTTCAAATTTTGCAAGCCAGTCCCAATATGCTGGTTCTTTCGAAAACTCATTTTTCATGTCAGTAAGAATCTCGTTTTGCATATTTTCGGAATTCACCAAATCGGTTGCCTCTAGTATCTCCAAAAACTGCGTCCTCAAGCTGAAACTGGATGGAAGCGCATCCACTGCACATTTGTAAACCGTTTGAAGAATTTGTAAACCGTTTGAAGAATGGTAATATAATCTGGAATGTAAACTGTCAAATGTCTCAACTCTCAAAATGTTAATTTGATTAAGGGCGGTTCTGGTTTGGTTACATGGCATATAGGTTGACTCATGTGAATGCACATTCTGGTCTTCTTGATCTGAAAATAGTCTTCAAAGGTTTATGATGACTTGTTCCCCCCTTTTAAGGACTGGAACTTGTACAGGTAGTTTATGGAAATTATCATCACAGTCGGAGAGAGAGAGAGAGATAACGACGAGAGAGAGAGAGAGAGAGAGAGAGAGAGAGAGAAGGAGGCGGGAGAGAGAACCGGCGACGGTGGGGGTGGTGGTATGAGAAGTTGGTGGCAGATCGGAGTGGTGGTGGTGGCAGTGGCTGTGGTGGCTGTGGTGGCAGTGGCTGTGGTGGCGGTGGTGGGTGTGGTGGCGGTGGTGGTGGTGGTGGCAGCGGAGTGGTGGTGGTGGCGGCGGTGGTGGTGGTGGTGGTGGCAGCGGAGTGGTGGTGGTGGCAGGGCTAGTGGTGGTGGTGTTACAAATTTACACAATCAGTCCTTTATGTTACAAATTTACACAATCAGTCCTTATTTACTAACCGACTTAACTGGGTTATGATTTTTGGACTGAAATGGCACCTTTCCAGAACGTCGGGGAGGAAAATGGCGCATTTTTGAAAAATGGACTGAAATGGCCAAAGTGACCAAACCACAGGGACGAAAATGGCAGTTAACTCTTATTTAAAAAAAATCCGATATGTATATGTAAAAAAAATAAATTAATAGGGTATACATATACAAACACCAACATAAACCCACTTACAAGGCTATTTTTATGGTTTAGATTAGTTATTAGCCCATTGGCATTAGTTTTAGAACTTTAATGAGCCCAATACCCAAATACGTTAAGGCCTAAAGGCACGTTTTTTCGAGCTCGATTAGGATACACGAATTCTCAGGGCCGGCCCTGCTTAGCGATGTCCATTTAATGCATAAAACGAGTATCTATTACCAAATCACAATATGATAATACATATAGAAAGATTGTTATTATGTACGTATTGCTGGTATTATTACGATGATCCAAACACATTAGAGGTTTTAACATAGTGGTGTTAAAGTAACATTCTCAACTTATCATATCAAAAAGCTAGAGCACAACTGGTTAGATATTCTTAGCCTTTAATGTATTTAAAATTGCATTATCTTTGTTTTATGATGATTCCACATGATTTGATCATTCTTTCCTTGTTAGGGTGAAGGGAGTGGTTAAACATTTGGAATAGGTAAACTCTCAAATTACCCAATCAAACAGTGTCACGTCATTTTACCTATTTTGTTTAATGTTTACTTATTGCTCAAAAACGTTGACGGTGGTTTACCTATCTTGGATTAGGTAAACTATTATTTAAAAAAAAACATAATAAATGAAACCATCCAATCATCACCAAGCCTTCATCTTTCCTCATCGGTAAAGGTTCACCGATCACACAACCACCCCAAGCGGTAAACACCATTGGCAGCGGTGTTACCGCTCAGTAAACACCTTTACCGCTGGTGTTTACCGCCCACTCCGTTCACACTTAATGCCTTTGGCAATTTCATTATATAGAGAGCGCAGAGATGACAACTGACAAGAACTTTCGATTGGGGTCACACATTGTCTTACTTTGCAGTTTGTCGCCACGTATATAAATTGGCAGCCATAAAATCCAATTTTTGTATGATTGTATCTCCATAACAGTTTGTATCTTTTTAATAACTTTTACGTTGAATGTGTTAGCATTCATACCCTTTATCATATCCGGTCTCTTGTACCAACAATATTGTCTGCTTTGTCCATATAAAACTCATGAATTTATTTTTGGTTGTTCGGGTGGAGATTTCCAAGGAGGTCACCTACCCTGACACTAATTCTACTTGAGCATGTTTAATTGTGAAGTTTTTCTCTTATCCACTACCATTAAGCCCAAAACGCGTTGTTGATAAAACATGCGTGGAATTTCTTTTGGTTTAGCATCTCTCTAGCGTATAGAAAAGAAAAAAAAAACAATGTGAGATTGCCTAAGGTGTTACAAATACCCCTCTTGCAACTCATTGTACTTAATGTGGTTTGCCCCACCATTGTAAATAAAACAGGACATGAGTAGCTTTGATATCATTTGTAACTTCTCGGGAGGTCACCAATCTTAGTACTATTTTCACTTGAGCAAGCTTAATGTGGAGTTCTCCCCTCATCCACTACCACTAAACCCAAAACGCATTGGTGATATTTAAGGCTAGGGAAGTAACCAGTCTCCAACCTAAATAAACAAGGATTGCCAAACCTGTCTGAAGAAACACTGACCTTATGGGTAAGCTCCGGCTAGGACTTCGACTCTTTGGCGATTCGAACAGCTAACTGCAAAACAGAACACCGTTAGGACTCGTTACAAATGGGGTTATTCCTGTAACCACCCTCCGGCGTGGGAATAAGTCTCGGTTTGGGAGAAAGAAAGTATGAATGTAGAGAAAGAGAGAGAGTAAACGAGAGCAAGATGATCATACCTTAGATGTTTACCTCTATTTATAGTTTACCATTAAGGTTTCCTCTAACTTAGGATGGGCTCCGATAAGTTAGGGATTTGCATGATCTTCCCAAAAGATTGTGGATTTGGTTACGTGGTTTATCCATGCAGAATAGAACATTCTAGAATAAACGTTTGTAATTAAATATTTGTAATAAAATAATAGGTGATGACCGGGTCGGGTTAGCCTATCCGGGTTATACCTCATCATGTCCCCCCCAGTCCGAAGTTATGAAATGAAATTCATGAAATCGGACTAAAAAAGGAAAAGTCAAGATTTCCCCCTTTGAGTGTGAGTTTCTCGAGTGGGGTACCCTTATGTTTTTTGAAAAATGGCGGCGATGGGAAAGGTGTGACAGTGAAGTCATCATTAGGATGACAGTTGTACCTCCCCTGTCTTGACACACGTTCCCACCCGTTTGCCTTTTTGAATTCGAAAGGTTGCCATCCCTTATAAATAGGTTTCCCGTTTAGGGTTTGGGATTTCATTTCCTTCCTTGCTCACGCCCACTTCCTTCAATTTCTTGAATCCAAAAATGGCTTCCCAAAACCGACGATTCTTCTGCTGCCCCATCCAGTTCTGATGCCCTGTATGTCAAGTGGGGGCTTACCTCGTTCAACAATCTTATTCAAGATTACAATATTAGGGCGGAGTGGAATCCTGTTCTGCCGTCAAAGACAGACACGGCATTTCCGTTGAAGAAAGGTAAAATCACTTTGTTTAGCGATTTTTCAAGTTTTGCAACTTTCGATTGCCGATCACCAAGTTCTGTAAGTTGGTTCTTGACCACTATCCCATCCATATTTCCCAACTGCATCCGTTAGGGTTGGTTAAACTGCGACAATTTGAGTTTGCTTGTATAGCCCTAGGACAAATCCCGGAACTCATCGTTTTTAGGGCTTTTTTCTTCCTCGTATGGAAATCCCCCTTTTTCACCTTCGACAGAAGGGACACCGATGTGTCTTGTTTGAGGGACATACCTACCAGTTCTAGGGACAAGGATTGGAAGAAGAAATTCTTCTATATTGATGCCAGTGTCATTCCCGGAGAAATGCAATGGAGGGAAATGGGACCTAAGGACAAGGTTAAAGACGACGGTCCCCCAAAAGATGCTTATGTTGGAAACGCCCTTTTTAAGAGACTTTGTGAATGCCCCTCCGAGTGTACAGTAATTCCAAAGGGAGCCTTGGTGATGGCGGGAATGAGCCTGCTATGGCGTGATATCAAGCTGTACCCTTCGTTCCGAAGGGATGATGAAGGTATACAGTTCTTTGGCCTTGCATATGCTTTGTTAATTGTATGTGAATTAACATGTGTATATGTCACAGGAAAATGGAGTTTGTTTGACTTTGTGGATCCTCCGCGGAACGCTGCTTTAAGGGCCGCAGACCGCATGATTGGTGAACAGGAGCATGATGTGCTGAAGATCCACTTGGAGCAGTTTTTGCTACCATCTGTCTCGGCGGACCCGGGTGCTTATATTTCTCAGCCTCCCCCTAGCGGAGGAAGAAGTGTTTCTGTCATAGAGACGAAAAAACCAATCCGGGTGAAAGTCACCGGGCGGAAGTATATGGCCGCGGGGGCCGCTACTTCCGTGGTTGGCGTTACTGTACCCGCTGGGAGTGTTGCTGTTACTGCTGCTGAGTTGACAAGTCCGACTCGTGTGTCGAAAAACACAAAATTGTTACTGTACCTGCCCTGACTGCTTTTGAGGCTATTCAAGCCGCCTATGCCATGCCCACTGGTAAGTAATTTTGTTTGTAAGCGTTATTGTGGACTTTGTGTTCCATGTTGCTGAAAATCTGATTTCACACAGGTTTTACTGTTGGGGTTCAAATTGAGGGTGTGTCATCTACCCCTTTGACATCTGTGGAAGTTACACCTTCCACTGCTGGCGAACTAAGCCTTTCGGCTCTTATATCACAGGCAAGTGTTGCCGCTGCTGTTAGTTGTCCTATACCACCTCCTATGCCCACAACTGTTGTGGCCGTGACAACTAGTCCGGTTTCTACACCCCTGCCTTCAAGTGTTACTCCCACCTCCTTGTTCGACTCTCCTTTCAGTGTTTTTTCTGCAACTGGAAAGGAGACGCCTACGGTGTTCGCTGCTCAC